>JAIPRL010000527.1:22612-63018 GCA_025469235.1 Pemphigus obesinymphae
GGCCCCGAGATTAAGAATCTCAATGCAACATTGAACCGTGCTATAATAATAATAACAACAATATTATGTTTACAGTTTTGTACTGCAGAAATCGTGAGAAAATTTTAATTTTAATGAAATTTTTTTTTAATAAATAGGTACTTTGTTATGTTGAATAAATAACATGGTGTTCGCGAGATTAAAAAAAAAAAAAAAAACAAAGTGCCTAATCCAATATGCGTCAAACCTCCCTCCCCTGTGTGTATGCGCAGTGTGTGAAAGTACAATATAATTATTATTCAGTAGTTTGTATAAAAAAAAAAAAAATAAAAAAAAGAGCGAATTCGATATTTATAATAATGCAAAAGTAGACAAAAAGTAAACGTTGAGTGTACGGCTGTGACTGTCACGACTGAGTCATACCGTACAGCGTCATTATTCGCGTAACGTTTTCCCTGAATCGTGTGAAAACACACTTTTTAAGCCTCTTTGGTCCCTCTAAGCTGTTTCTCATTAATGACGCGTTTGCCGGCCACAGCATACTATAATATACGACCGAACAGTACCTACACAGTAAAGTGGGCGTGGCGGTACACATCCATCCGTTCTATTTCGGTCCGCCGGCTCATCTGAGGATCGTCCGAATATTTTCATCGATGCCTCGGCGGCGTGCGCGCGGCGCGTTATTATATTATTTTTACGTAAAATAATAAATAAATATAATTATTGATATATTAATTACATATTATATTGATGATATTTCCGCCGAGTGTTCCATGGTAACATTATAATCGTTGGACAATATTATTACAATTTTACTGGATACCTACGCGTATAAATTATTAATATTAGGTATAATATAACCCCGATGTCGTGGACGCCGCCGTATCCGTTTCGAGGGACTATTAGTTATATTGTCGCGCCAAGTTAATCATAAATAATATAAACGAATGGGAGAAAAAACCAAAATATGTCGGGGATATTGCAGACTTTATCCTCACATAATATACATGGAACCGATACACGCGTAAATCTCCACAGCTATATAGGTATACCTCCTAAGTTCCACCGAAATCAAATTCACGTTGGAAACTGAGAATCGTACTAGGTATGTCTGATTTTTTCATAATATTACCTATCGTATCCATCTACATTTTGTTACCTCGGAATGATGGTTACTCCGGGACCGGTTGTCCGTCTGCCGTTTTTGCGAATTGTTGCTGCAACTCCTCTTCCTGTTGCCGGTGAACATCATCGTGTCGGCTTGTTGTATTCTCATTCTGCGCGCACAACCAACGTTATCGTCAGCTGCCTAACCAACATGCCCGGCGACAAGACACTTGGCCCCAGGCACAATATGAATAGGAACTACACTATTACAAGAATATATAGGTATAATAGGCATTACATTATTAGGTATGTATTATTAGGTAGGTATACAATTTATTATTAGGTACCGTAGAGCCGCGTGTACGTATACGACGATGGTTTGGAATTATATCGATAAATATGTAATATTCTATGTTGAAATACTTGGTGTATTGTCTAGGAAGTCAAATTCTTGATGGTCTTTACACAGATTATCCGCGGTTTTTACTTTGTTGGTATGTCGAGGGAGGCGTCCGCACGCGAATTTCCACCAAGCACGGTTATTACGCGGCAGCAACGCAATGGTGATGTATTTTATATATTTTCTATTACCAAGTTGTTTCTATTGTTTATTGTTTGTATACTGCTATTATATATTATATTATTATTATTATTTTAAATACAATTTTATTAGAAAAATCTAGTCACCCGTACACAACGACGGCGACAGTCGTGCGGTGGTCGCACGCGTTTTAAAAATAGAAATTCTCGGATGAACCGCGGTCGCATCATGACTGGAGTGCGCGCCAGCCGAAATTCGCGCCCGTTGTTTTGACTGCGACACCGGCCGCATCCCCTCCCCCTATCCGAGCCCTCCCCACCATCCGACGCGATGGGAAATGCCGGCGACAGTGTATAATATAGCATAATATATATATATATTATGATCCCCTTTTTGCATTTTGTTTCATACCACGAGAATAAGCCTATATTATAATATATTATAATATCAATTGTACCCATATTTGTAAAAATAAAAATAAATGTCATTCGGTAAACGAAAATATGATTAAAATATTAATAGAAACGAATATACCTTACACAGTATATTTGACTGTCAGTTAACGATGAAAAATTAACATGTACAATTATGGTATCGGTTTTCAATATAATATAATATAATTATAAGCTATAACTACATATGTAACACTTTTTTGTTGTTTCGGTCCTATTATATTTACAAGGAAATTTACCATAAAAAATTATCAACATGTCAATTATATACAGTCATAATATATAGGTCACATACATATATTATAATATAATGACTTGAACATAGAAGAGATCATCGTCCCTTATTCCGGACCTGGATGGCTGGATAGGATTTTGTAGTAATATTATTTTAAACTTGAAAGTAAAGATAATCATCGCAATCGAAAAATAATCGAAAAGGTTGAAATACATCCCGTCTGGACTCTGGAAGTTCCTGTTAGGTATCAATTAGGCACCAAACGGGAGTCCCGAAAGGGTGTGATTCCTTCCCGACAAGAAGTTCCGGCTAGGCATTAATTGGGAACTAAACAGTCGACTCCCCGGAGGCATATTATTATACAATACATTGCTAGAGAATCGTATATAAATCCTGAGTATTATCCTTATTCTATGGTAATAATTACTCATAAAATACATTTTCAAAATGTCGAGTCATTATCAGTAGGTACTGCACCGTGTTATCTCAAACGAAATGTAGCCAATGAGCGCTCAGAATTTATACATGTGTAATATATCAATAATCTATGTATTGTATTTTTATATTTTAATAAATATACACAAAAAGACAGAAAAGGCACGACTAGGGAAAATAATCGGCAATACTTAATTAATACGTTTATCACCAATAATTATATAATATATATTATATTAAAGGCAGAGTTGAGCAGAAGATATAACCATAATATCTCAACGGCACGTGTAACCTGTATATCACTAAAATTATCATGGACCCTTATACGTCTGTTTGTAATATCCGCAGGCGCCTATGTGCACTTATTATATTACTAGATGAAACCAAAGAAACCGCACTCATACATATAATCCAGATCTAAATAACTATGATGGGAACAAAATTTACAAAGGCTAAATACGCCTATAAAAAGCTCTTCTCACACTCTAGTCTCTCTCTCGACTTTTACTCCTCTCAGTTCACTCTCATATTTTCCTATCCTAAGTCGTACAACCTCTTCCATCTAAAATGAATCTAAAAAGATTCGATTAACTTTAACTTTAAAATCTCAATACTATTTTTATGTATTATTTTTTGTCATACTTAAACCAATAATTTCTTTATATTATTCACAAACGGATAAAAGACTTCTCATACCGGTTTATACTTTAGTGTAGTGCAGATGAACCGCAAGGTGATCCGGTCGCATGCTATTGTGGTAAACAGGTAATTAAATTGCACACTTTTCTATGTATCGGTTTATCCTTTAGTGTAGTGCAGGTGAACCGCAAGGTGATCCGGTCGCATGCTATTGTGGTAAACAGGTAATTAAATTGCACACTACTTTAATACCGGTTCATACTTTAGTGTATTGCAGGTGAACCGCAAGGTGATCCGGTCGCATGCTATTGTGGTGAACGGGTAAATTAGGCCGTATTATACGTTAGAACATAATTAGTAGGCTGATTTCTTCATTAGTGTAGTGCAGGTGAACCGTAAGGTGACCGGTCGCATGCTATTGTGGAATATAGAGAGTAGTCAGCTATATCCGTAAACGATAATATAAGATTAACTATAACCAGAAATCAAATAACCATCATTTTACACTTATCCCTTCAAAAATTTCACTTAATGAAAGAAGGAATAATTTCTCAATCCTAAAACAAATAAATAAATAATCCATAAAAATTCCATAGTCGTACCATCTCATTAGTCGGATTGTTTTCTTTTATTAAATCTAAATCAGTGTTCATTATTTATTTCACACCTAATTCATCTACGTCTTTTGAGTCTTGGGTTTTATAAAGAGCTTCGAAAACACGACTCCACGTATACCTACGGAGAGTCTCGGCAGCACTACACGAAGAGGGTCTTCAGCAAGCTGTACAACGGTAAGTAATTTTAAACATATTTTCCCATTAATAATTTTTAATCGTAGTTAAAAGCGTAAATAGGTCAGTAGGTAACTATCAGTTATCCAAGGAACAATCACTACCACTCTTATACAGCTATTTAACGTGTTTCATAATACGATAATATATAACTTTTCGATACATCAGACTTGGGAATATATGTGTGTGTATATATATACTATATTTATAACATCTGTAGTCGCCGCTCGAGTTACCGGCTACTCGAGATTTTCTTAAGCATCTACGTGTTTTACACGTCTAGTTTCACACACACATATATACATAACATATAATTTAAATATCAAAGATAAATAAAAAATAAAAAACGATATAATATGTACACGCATAAATACGACTCATATCACCCTAAGTCCTTAGACCCCTTACTTTTTCGCTTACTACATATGGTTCTCTAGCAAAATATATATAATATATATAATAAGTACCTACCTATATGGTATACCTTACTCATGGCTAAAATATATCTAGGTATGACAACAATATTTACGTTTTCGTCTAGTTGCGTCATTCATAGGATAAAAACAGAAATTTTAATGTCAACTGCCGAGGATTTTTAAACGTAGACAAACGAGCGTAGGTATATCTATATAATATTATTAATTTCATCGGCAGATGACGTAGTACACATGTGCAGTTCGAATTGCTGACATACCTAGATATTTAGCAATGGGTACCTACCTATACTAATATGCTCCCGGGAAGCTCTGTGTTGTTGGTATAAATATTAGCAAGATTTCATCAATACATTAAATTCGTATTATTTTACAATTCTTTGGGACATACAAAAGCGGAGCAAAAGTTCTTAGAGAAAAAGACGGAAAAATTGTTCTGGAAAATAGAGAAAAAATGTTAGTTTGGAACATATAGGCGCAACTAGAGCTCTATTTCTGGGTGGGCTAAATTTTAATAATATCATATATACATTATGGATAAAATATATAATTCTAGCTATTAAATGTTTATTACAAAGTCTAGTTAAATTAACATTATTTTTCTGTCCTTTTCTACAAATATTTTTACAATATCATTCGCATTTAATTTGTTAGTTACCTATATCTCTTTCTATATTTAAAATAGATAAAAATGTAAAGCGATCTTGTGCCATGGAGAATCTTAGTCAATTTTTATTCGTCTCATTGAAGAGAATGATCTTTCACAAGTGGCTGAACTTATGGGAATCGATAAAGCCATTTGTAACAATTTAAAAATTGTTTATTGTAATTGCTATATATATATAGTATATACTATACTAGCATCCTGGCCACTTGAAACATTCGCAAACCCAATAAACCGTTCATCTACTACATAATTTTTCAATCGATATACGTAACGGTATCGTTCGTTATCTGAATAATTTAAATACCAGAAATTTCGAACGCTTAATCATCGATTTTGTAGCTTAATTGAACGGCTATGAACTTTTAATACGGGTGCGTGGGTTCGAATCCCACTCCACCTATTTTTTTTTTATCTAATATCCGAAATCGTAATATATTTTTCCATCATTTTTTTTTTTTTCGTTTAATTGAATTAAATGTTGTACCTACCCACCTATTTTATTTTATTAAGTTATGCGTTATGTAATATCCTGTGAAGAGTCCGTATTAATAGTATTTATGTTTGTCCCGCTGATTCATAGAATAGGTACCTATAAATATAAAATCGTAGGACTTCCGTAGTATTTTTCACAATTTGAAATTAATTTATATTGATACACTCGGGTAAACCTTTATATACAATGTTTAATTTGCATGATTTAGCATATCGACTTGATGACAACGGTTGTATAAAAATTTGAGAACGAAAAGTCCGAGCGACTTCTTATATATGCGAAGTAGGTACCTACTACATTATATTATATATATATTTTTTTTTTTTTTATACCAATATTAGGTATATTTAACGGTAAATATTACCTGTAACTGGTTCGAGTTCTTATAAAAATCCGAGAATAGTATGTTCGATCAATTTTCGGATTAGGTAACTATCATTTTGTCAACAGTTTACACTTTGGGAGTGAACGGCGGCTATCTTCTAGAAAGCGAACGGCAGTGTCCGCCGTAGGTGTAATATTTTTAAAATTAATTAATTAACAATATTATTTCCAATAAAATACATAAACCGATGTATAAAAATTGCAAAAGTAATTCTTAATGAGGCATTGTACTCGATAAAGGTTAAATTTACAACATGTCACACTCAATCGGAGTTTCAAATTCAAGGTGATTCGAGTCGGTCAAAAATATAGTTCTTAGACCTTTCGCTGTGACAAAATTGCGCAACTTTGGCTTATCCGATTTTAGTTCTGCAAAAAGCATAATATTTTTTGATATCTTTTCTAGGTTTTAATCGAGGCATTTTTCGAAATATGAATTTTCGATGTCAGTATGATTAAACAAAATTTCCATATTTTAAAAATTGTTCACTTATATATATCTAAAGCAGAAATTCATATTTCGAAAAACACTTCGATTAAAACCTAGAAAAGATGTCAAAGAATCTTAAGGTTTTTACGGAATTAAAATTGGACGAGCCAAAGTCTCACAATTTTGTCACAGCGAAAGCAACTTTCTGTTCAAAAAGTGATTTAGTATACGATTTTATTTTCATTATTTTCACACTTGCAATTCATATTTAACCTAGACGGATATAGATACAAGCCCAAGGAGTGTATTTATTAATTTATTATTAGCTTTATTAACTTCAATGACCTCTCTAACTGCATTAAATTCTGAATTTAAAATTTTATCATGTACGAAAAATTGCCTATATAATACTCCTTAGAAAATGACCGACTTGAACCCCTTTAAGGTTCCTCACTCAAAAGATGTTGAACATACAAACAGTGTCGCATAAAAGGAGTTATACCCGGCAGGTGTTGCACTTAAGCTAGTATAATGATAATATTCATATTGTTGATAAATTAAAACTGTTAAAGACAATAACACATTACTTATGGTAAATTATACATCGGATTCGGAAAGTACCTACACATTACGCGTTCGAAAACTGGGTGGGCTAAGTCTACCCCCCCCCCTATTTGCGCCTATGGTTTGGAAGGAATATATAGATGAATTACCCATACAAAATAGAAAACACGGACAAAAGGCACAGGATCCCAGAAGCAGAAAATGAAAATGATGACTCTATATAAGACCTACTATCATAATGGAAGAAATCGAATTATTAATTAAGGAACTAAATCGTAATAAAGCCCCTGGAATCGATTATCTGAATGGCGAACTGGAAAGGATGTACTGTGTAATATAATAATAAATTCCTATGAAACAGGTAAAGTGCCTGAAGACATCGAAAAACGTGTAATGATACCTATACCAAAGAAGCCAAAAAAGCCGAAAAATAAGAAGAATATAGAACGCTAAGCTTAATATCCCATGCGTCGAAAATTTTAACAAAAATAGTACACAAACGGATAGAAAAGAAAATGGAGGACAATTTAACAGAATATCAATTTGGGTTTATAAAGAATAGAGGTACAAGAGAAGCAATCCTGTGTTTTAGAATAATCATAGAAAAAAATGTTCAAAATTAACAAACCCATATACCTATATAACATTTATAGATTTTGAAAAGGCATTCGACAATGTTAGATAGAAAAAACTTTTTCATATTATGGGTATGATAAGTATATATAGACTTTAAAGACAAAAAACTAATACATAAATTATATATTAATGAAAAAGCTGTGGTAAAAGGTGAATATGACGCATATGAAGAGTTGAAAGTTCAAAAAGGGGTAAGACTACAAAGGTGTAATTTATCACCCACATTATTTAACTTATACATTGAGCAAGCGTTGAAAGATCTGAGAGATGAAGATATAAGAGGGGGTCAAGATTGGTGGGATTCTAGTTCAGATGCTGCGATTTGCAGATGATATTGTTATGATAGCAGACAGCGAGGAAAACCTAGAAAGAATGCTTCAAAAAATGAATAACATATTTAAACAAGAATACAATATGAATATTAATAAGACGAAGATAAAGATACTAGTTGGTAGCAGACAACAAATAGACGCCAACATAATCATGGACTGTATTAAGTTGGAAAATGTAAATAGTTATACATACCTTGGAAGCAAGGTTACAAGTGACGGGAATAGTGCCACAGACATAAAGTGTAGAATAGCACAAGCTAAACAAATGTTTTTCAAAAAGAGAAAACTTCCAACCACAAATTCAATAAATATAAACATTAGAAAAACACTTGTATGGAGTGTGGCATTATATGGAGCTGAATAGTGGACAATAATGAAAGTGAACCGAAGAAAAATAAAGGCTTTTGAAATATGGTACTGGTGAAGGGTCTTAAAAATTTCTTGGACAGAACGAGTGACTAAAAAAGAAGTATATCAGAGAAGAAATGAAAAAAGATCAATATGGACGACAATCATGGAGAGAAGAAAAAAGTGGATAGGACATATCATAAGAAACAATACATGGATAACGACTATAATTGAGGGAAAACTCGAAGGAAAGCCTAGAAGAGGAATACCTAGGCAGCCATATATAAAACAAATTATGTTGGATATAGGAAACATCATATAGAAAATTGAAGAATGTCACATTGAATAGAGATGAATGGAAGAGTATTTCATCGTTCAACCAATCTACGGATTGAAAAAAAATAAATTATTTTTTTAAATGTAAAATATTTTTTTTTAAATATATCAAATATTGAAATATTTATTATAATTTTTACATTATTATTATTATACCTACCGGATATCACCAATATATTATATACTATTATTCTTTTAGATTCTAAGTAAACCAAAAAATGTTTTAATTTTCAATAATTATTTTTGTCTGTGTACAAAATTTCTAATAGATAAAAAGCTTCAAATGTTTCATATATTATGTATGTCAGTAGTAAATTGAATCTAAATGATACTTTTAGGTGGTCAAATTTTTTATTTTCCCTATAGTTTCTTTGAGTTTAAGATAAAAAACTACTAAATAATTACGGAAAAAAAAAAGGATAAATATGAATTTATAAAAATCTATTACGGTTATTTTCTCGTGATTCCGAAAATATTGGTCCTAAAAACTTGAATTTTTCACTTGGTAAGTATATGCATTTTACAGGGTATTTTAGTACTTTTTTTTCTATGAGATTTTTAAATTTTTAGCAATTTTATATTTTGAGATTTTCTGCAAGTTATTCCCTAACTATGTACATAAGTAATCAAAATTTGTCTTTACACCAAATTGTAAGAAATGTTAATGTTATCATCTTCTCAAATTCAATACACCCGCCATAAGGCATGAAAATTATATATTTATTGGGTATTGTCTGACAAGCGAAATGTGCTTCTATCTGCACCAGTATCCCCACAAACTGTATTTTTTCTTCTTCTTTTTATTATGTTATGTTTAAAAGAACAGAGTTAACCACAATTATATAATATTGATCGAAACAATGTTTTTGTGAAGCATTTATACATAATAATGTGTAATGTAAATAATAAATATCTTGAATCTTTGGTCAGATTTTCTTTAAAATTTGGTTGAGCTGTAGCCCTGACCTCCACTTGGACTTTGGTGCATTGCTTTGGTCCTCTGATAAGATAGTGTATTATTATTTATTATTACATGAAATTTGAAATTAAAGATAAATTATATTTGAAAAACAATTTTATGTGTAGTTTGGTATTTCATTATCCAATTTATAATGATTTCCCTTTATGATTAAGAGGACGCTATATCACAGATTTTCCATACTTTTGGAGATTTTAGTGAAGTAAGGCTGTTTTATGGGGTAAATGGGGCTATGGCTCCCACAACTAAAAAATAGTTGATAATTTAAAAAATTGTCAAGATCTTTTTTTTTTTGCTTATTTTCTTGTTTTATCTGAATTTAACAACCTCCATAATATACAAAATTAAAGAATATTTATATATTTATATATATATATAATATATTTTTATATCAATAACAAATTGTTTATGGTTGCGTAATAAATAATAAGTTATTATTGAAAATGAGACAAAACGTATTTAGAGAGATCTACGTTTCTAGGATGACTTTTTTTTTTCCTTATTTAATTAATGTTTACAATAATTAATATAGGTATAAATAATTACTCAATAATTATTGTTCTACTTTATAAATACACAATTCAAAATACAATGTCAATTTTAAACAATTTTAATTATGAAAGTATTAAGCTATTAAACATATCCACTACAAAATTATTTTGCTTTAATTATGAACAAATAATTAATCAATTTGATCAATACAGCATTGTAGCCTTAATGAATAAAATGTAAAAATAAAACCATACAGTTTTGAATCGTACTAAAAATTATCAATTTAATAATAATTTATTTATTAAGTTTGAATTTGAGCAATAGAAATGAAAAATAATTAATAACGTAAAAGCCATTAACAATACTTTGAAGTATATTTTATTTTATTCTTGGTATAAGAAATTGATTATCATTTATAAATGTATAATTCTAAAAGTATAAACAACATTTATTTTGTGGAAAACACTGGAATAAATATTTTTACCAAAAATGTATAATTTATGATGTTTATGTTAAAAAATATTAACAGTTAATTATACAAGTGTACCCTCTAATACATCATCCTCATCATTACTAGTGGTCGCTTTTCTCTTTTTATCTGCTTCCTTATGCCTTTCAACACGTGTCTGTAATATATGTACAAACTCATCAATACTTTTCGCAGGTCCCAGAATAAGAAATACTTTAATTGAATCTTCTTCAAATGCCGTGATCCTTACACTTTTGTCACTCACTTTTTCTACCTTCATGTCTGCCCAAATCTAAAATAATATACATAGTACATTTAATAAATAGTAATGATTATTTTAATCAATTAAAATTATTACTTTAGTATTTAAAATAACTTTTAAATTTCCATTGTTTCGCATAACTACTCTTGATGCTAGTCCTCCATCCATATCATTTACACGTAATTGTCCACGTCCTTTTTCTACCCAATTGGACTTTGCATTGTCATACATATATAGTTTACATATATTTAACTGGAATACATTTACATCATTCTCTTCTCCGGTCATACAATCGACTTCTTCATATTTCCGTTTAGTTGCACGAGATTCTTCATATTCTTTGGCAGCTTCCATTAATCTTCTTTTAGATTCTTCTACAGATTCATCAAGTTTACCATTCTAAAATATGAAAAAGTATTAAATTGTATACAAATATAGGTAATTATATAAATTATAATACTTCATCAGATTCTTCATTTTTAAGATTTCCAAATGAAGGGGAAATAACATTAGAAGATGATGAAACTTCAGCTTCTTGCGTATCATTTGGCTTTTTATCATCTTCTGAAGTCGAATCAGCTTCTTTATTTAATTCTACACGTTCATGAAGATTTTGACCAAATACAAATCCACTAGCTAGCGAAATTTCATCAGGTTTTAGAGTTCGACTTTTGTTAATTACAGCTCCAAATACAGCTGGTGGTGATGGAATAGGTACTTCTTTTTTAGGCTGTGTTTCTTCAACTTCTGTTTCATTTTTATCAGAACTTGAAGATTTTGCTTAAAATAACATAAAAATGTATATATATAGCATATTTAAAATACAAATGTTTATATATATTATATGTAGTATAATAATATATTATATATATAATATAATAATATATATTATATATATATAGTATAATAATATATATTATATATATATATAATATACATTTCAAAATAATAGGATGTTTAAATTTCACTTATAATTATTTATATTTCAATAATAACTTACAATTGGATATAGACGCGCTTAAACTCAATCGAGATGGATTTAAACAGAATGACTTAGAAGTAGGTCTAGGAGTATCTGGTTTTCTTTGACCTATATCAAAACTAAATGATGATGAAGATGGCAATAACGATGGGCGTAAAAACATTGGACTACTTGTTTGGCTATCTATAAAGCAGGAAAAAATATATAAATATTAACTAAAAAAATGAACTAGGTACCTATATTTAAAAAATATAATATATATATAACTTTAAATATATAGGTAGGCACATATATAATTAACTATTAAATTATGACCACTAAAAGATCAATTTAATTATTAAAAATAAAATAAATGTAAAAAAAAAAAAAAAGATAAAAATGACTAGAAATTCATAATTATAATTTTGACTACTAATATAAAACTACTACTAAAAATACTAATATAAAGCATAATATCTGATATATATGTATATTGTATATGTTACCGGAAATATTGACAATTCCTGAAAACTCTAGGAATCTATGGTTTTGTTGACTTTTGTCAACATTTCTGTGGTGTATTAGACAATGTTATCATTAAGCTTGGAAGTTGCATATTTTTCTATATGGTTTTAATTTCTAGCATTCCATTCTAGACAAAGACTAGTTTAAAAATAAAAATTAAAAATGCTATTCATAAATTTTAGAAAAAAAGTGCATATTTTTTTATTTTTATTCTCAATCAATATTTTTTAACAAAAATTGAAGTTTTTCTTTTATTAGGTAATCATGTATTTATATTAAATAAAATATTTCCTTCGTATTAACCTAATTAGTGAAGCAGCTGCTATGAACAGTGTATCAGCTAGGGTCTAAAGCTAGACCTTGAAATGCAAGACAAAACAGGTATGCTTGCAGGTCAGCTTCCAGAACAGGCAATTAAAAGAAGTGCCATAGAAGTTTACCATGTGAAAATAAAAACTAATAATAATCAAAATCATAATAATTGTATTATATTATTATTTTGATAGTACACATTTTTAAAAATAATGACAATAACACAAAATGTATAATATGAAAATATCATTAACAATTTATTGTAGAAATGTTTTTATTTAATTTTGTTATCATTGCCTGCTAATGTTGATAACTAGAACTAGGAAATGGTATAATTTCTTTAGTGAATTAGAAATTGTCATTATTTCCTGATTGTCAAAATTTCTGGTAATATATATATATATACAGTGTGTTCACGCTAAAAAGTACCTCTAAATATTTCAGTTCGATGACCTTGAATTGAAATGAAGTATCAAAATACACATTTTAACCCTTTCGGTACACGCATGCACAATATAACTTACTTTTTTTTAAATGGTAACCCCATTTTTCCCTATAGATTCGGATAGATAATTTTTTAAAACCATTTTCATATAAGAAGTTTTTTACTAATAACAAAATTGATATAATTAAAGTACGTCTAAATTTGAATTTATGAATAATGTGTTTTGAATGAAATTGAAACTTTGAGCAATTTATTAGATAATACTTATTAGTTATTTATATTAAAAATGTCTAAAATTAGTATTTATTTATTTATTTATGCCCATATTTAATAATATCAAAGATATCTCGAGTTTAGGATTTACTTTTTTTTTGTTTTGGTTATAATTTCATTCAAAACAGATTATTCGTAAATTAAAATTTAGGCATACTTTTGTCAATTTTGTAATTAGAAAAAAACTTTTTGTATGAAAATGGTTTAAAAGAAAATCTATCTGAATCTGTAGGAAAAAAATTGGGGTTGTCATAAAAAAAAGTATGCTGTGGTGTGCATGTGCATATCGAAAGGATTAAAATGTTGAAATTTTCTGAAAATGTGTATTTTAGTACTCCTATCACCTCTTGAAAACCCTATTTCAATCCAAGGTCATTGACCTGAAATATTTAATGGTACATCTTAGCGTGAACACACTATATACATTGTATACATGTAAATTACAATTAATATATATATGAGAGCATTTTTTTCTAGTCAAAAAAATATATAAACAGGGACACAAAATACATAAAACTTAATTAATCTTTAATATATTTAATTGTATTGTATATTAGGTAACATAAAACACATCCTTCCAAATTATAATTTTTTAGTTTTATATTCAAGGTGTAGCAAGGTTTATTTTAATTTTAAATTTACGACGATAAAATACAATCATTATGTTACATGCATTGATTTCCAAGTAAAATATAATTGAGATGGTACATTTATAAGGCCATTTTCCATTTTTCGACTTTATTGATAACCATATTAATGAAAAACCACCTACAAATTACGTCATTTCTTTGAAATATGAAAAGAATGGGTATAGAAATTTGAAATTTTCACAGAATATATACTTATTTTACTATTATACATGTCATACATTTTTACTTATATTAATTATGTATGTCATTGAAGCTCTGCTCAGAATTATTTTATTGAAATAAATAATTTATCATTACTTCTAAATTCAATACATCCACCACTAGTATGACATTATATATCTGTTGAGCAAAATACTTCCATCTACCCCTAACTGACAAGATTTTTTATTTATTAGCCACTACAAACAAAATTTAATATTTTAATATATTAATGTTAATTTATAAAAATTATTTTTACTAAAATTAATAATTCTAATTTGACATGTTGGAATTTAAATATCATTGATAGAAACATATAACATTATAACATATAGATTATAGATTCTGATAATCTATAATAATCAATAATGATATATAGAATTTAAAAATGTACAAAAAAAAATAAATTTAACAAAATAAATAATATCATATTGATGGGATTCCATAAATAATAATATTATTATGAATCTGAGTATTATTGACCTTTAATACACCATATTATAATTTTTTTTAATTCCAGGCATATGTAATAAATTCCCTGGCAATCCAGAGTTTCACTCATTCCAATAATATCCCCTGACTTTCTCTCCTTTCCAGGTATGCGGCAACCCTATATCAATAAGTATAGATATATTTAAACTTTAAATATACCTATACTTATTGGTATTTAAAGAATGACAATAGTCTTATCATCAAATGAGGTAATGAGCGGTGTCATAGTAAATGAATACCCGCAAGTTCTTGGAAATGTTTAATAATTAAGATATTAAATTGTATACTATAACCAAAGAATGTTTACATTTTTATTAAAGCTGGCATTAAAATAAATGCAATATTTATGATTTTTCTTTTTTTGTATAAATGTATTTTACTTATTTTATTTTTAAAAATAAATAAGATATAATATGGTCACTAGAAGTAGGTTTGCCAAAAATTAAACTTATCACATAAGTGCCCACTTTTAGGTAAAACTTCTTCCAGTGAATGGACTTTATCTATATATTTTTAATACAATAATTATAAATAACTTTAATAATATGTGTAAATTCATAAAATACAACAAATATTATATTTATATAAATTTATAATTAACATTAATTTATATAATATTAAATACCTATAAAAGCTTAATTTAAATATTGTTTGATTATAATGAAAAATATTTAATAATAGGCAAATTTCGCGATTAACCAGGTTATGTTATTTTGTCTTATCTATAACCACACATAAAAACAATTCCATTTGATCGGTTATAAATTATTATAACCAAAACTGATTATTTATAAAATTCAATAACCAAATTACATTTGGTTAATCGCGAAAACATGCATATTATATTAAATATTTCTATAAACACTTGCAGGTATTTACAATAAGCACATACTTAGCAATCATCAATTGTAAAAGCGTAAAAAATAATATAATATAAAATTAAAATAATGATTTAATTCACAGGTGTATTATAAAGGGTATTATATTTTCCTAGTGATGGGTAAATATAAATAATAAAAATAAATATGAATACCTAATATTTATTGGGTATTTACATGGTAAATTTAGTAAAAAAAACAATTGTTTTTCTTTGTAAGTGTTATCTTAAAAATTAATATGTAATTATATAATATAATATATACTATATAGGAACTGATATTTAATTTTATTAGCTTAAGTAAAATTTAAAAAATTTAATTAAATTATAGGTATAAAATAAAAGTATAATATCCTTTTAGACCATCGATAAAAAAAAAAATGTACGCACATTTCAGATAGGTAAATACAAAATACCCAATGGCAAATCACTATATTTACCTGATTTATTTTGATATCTTGATAGTGAAGTAGAAGGCTTAGTCCTCTCTGGTGTTTCATGATCATTTTTCAGAAGATTTTCTAAACAATGAAAATAAATTTATATTATTAAGTTTTTAGAAAACAAAAATATAATCATAATTACAATTAGGTAACCTACCTAATACCTATATAATAAAATAATCAAATAGGTGCATACTAACTGTACTAATAACAAAATTATAGGTATTTTATAGTTTAGCTATACTATTTTTAATTCTTATTTAAAAAATTTAATAATTTACACTTATATAAGTATAAAAATGTTGGTTTTACGGTTGTTCTAAGAATAATACTATGCCGGTGTACAGCTTGTTGTGTGGCCACTGTGCATGAACACAAGTAATTTTAGTTGGAACAGAGATAACACAAAACCATTAAAAATACTAATAGGTACCTATATTACAAAATATTTATTTTAAAATACTTAGTAAAATGATTTACATATTTATCACTAAATATTATATTTATAGCACTTAAAATTTCTTATATAATTATCTGACTAAAGGGAAGCTCTTGAAGGTACAGGATTAAATATTAATACAGGTAAAACAAAATATATAGAATATGATTTTGGAAAAAGGGAACACAAGGTAAGTAATGAAGTTGAGTGGGTGAGGTAGAGAGATTGAAATATTTAGGATCTGTTACAGGATACAGTGTAGAAAAATGTCAGATATTTTGTGTGACAAAAAGAAGGATCGCAATTACTTAAAAAGTAAATTTGACAGTGTTGAGGCATGCAATGATGTAAGGATGAGAATGTTGGGCAGTAGATGGGAAAATAGAACAGAGGATGAGAATATTAAGGTGTCTAGAGAAGATAAAATGAGAGAGAATAGATTGAGATGGTTTGAGCATGTTTTAAAGAGTGTTTAGCCGAGTCAGATATTCTATTGGTCCAACTGATTTCAAATGTAGTATGAATACTTACAGATGACCTTTAAACCTACCCTTAAATACAGTGTCAGATTTGGCATTAAAAAGCTGTTAACAGGTATACATTTTGTCTAAAATTGTGCGAGTTTAAATGCACGTTTTAAATCAAATATGTAAATAGGTAGGTACTTCTACAGATTTCAAAGACAGATCAATCATTTAAAAATGTTTACCATTGTTATATAATTGTTAATAATAATCATCTATGTATTTAACAAATCAATATATTATGCCCGGAGTACAAAATTTGTGTAAATCGATCAATAAATATTATTATTATTTAAATATGAGCAAGGGGACTCAAAACAAGTCGAGGGCTCAGTCCTCAGCCCTTTTTATACATTTACAATAAACAACTTGGTGTAGCGCGCCCGCACGGCCGAAACACACCACAACTGGTTTGGACTACAGAAAAACACTGCCACTGCCATACTAATTTATCTGGTGACGACTGTACCTATATTAAATACACATTTATTTTGGCAATCAATTAATGGCTTACCTAACTTAATCTTAACTTCATCACAATAATTTTCAAGTTAGGCCTACACAAATTTAATGAAAAAATATTACAATAAAAAGCTACTTACCACATAGTTTTAAACATCTTAAAACAAATTATTAATTTAGGTACCTTCCTATACCAATAAGCATTATTTCAAACTCAAGATACTTATAGAATTCTATTTTACTAGTCCAACATTTTAGTTTCAAAGTTAACGGTGTGTGAATAAAAGGGGATAACCAATAAATAAATTTTCACAAAACACATTGGAAAAGAAATATGTCAGTTTAAGCTAATGTATCAAGGTACCTAGTTTTTTCTTACTATTACGTTTTTACACTTACATCTCCATCCAATTAAAAATTAGATAAATAAACTTCATAAAATATGTACTAATACCTAATTAATAAACTTAAATTAAGTAAAATTGAATACAAATAGACAATGAAACATTTTGTAATGGATTTTTAAATATTTTTTACATAATCAAAGATGAAAATGTATAGAACCAAACATTATTAATATAAATAACTTTTACATCAATTATTGGCAATCTAAATTATTAATAGATATGCCTAATACAGAAACATAATTAATATAGGTAATTTTATTTTCTGTTGGATACTTACCCTTAACATCTACTTGTTCAGTCATGTTGAATGAACCAATTGGACAAAATATCACAATTTTTTTCACAATTTTTATTTACCTAAGTTTTATAAATATAAAAAATTGAACTATATAATACATTATTACTACAACATAAGTAGGTACTAATACGTCAATTATATTTCTAATTGAAGCAATTTGTAATTAATATTAAAATTTAATTCAATAACATAACAAACATCACAGAAAAATCCTAAACGAACATGGAATATGAATACTGAATAGTGAGTACAACAAATTATTTGTATTATGAAAGTTTTATCAATATACAAGTGCGATCTGTGGTTCTCGAGAAAAACATTATGCAAACAGCTGATTTACACAAATATATTTTGGAAAATTTGTGTTAATTAAATATTTTAAATGCAAAGTATACTTAACAACATACACATATAGAAACTATAACATAAATGAAACAATTAACACGGTAATGTGATTAACCCCTAAAATTTTAAAAGTACTCACTATACACACTATTCACTAATCACTTCTCCTGAAGAGACGCTGTAAAATCAAAAATTGATGATCAACCATCGCCGCAGTGTCACCATATAGAATGGTCTAATATTACCGGGAATATGTTCGGTTACCGTATTTGTCGTCAAACATGCTAAATAGAAAAATATTACTCTACTTATGTAATTCAAATTTTCAAGAGTTTTCAACCATCAACAATTTTATTGCATTTTTCTACATTTTAACTCTATTTAAGAGAGTCCTTTCGTCGTATTTTCCAGACTCCATCGGTGGATTGGCCACTCTTATTTGCATATTGCCCCCTCCTTGAATACCGCCTCGATTGCACCACTTGCGTCGCGCGCTCGCCGCTGTTCCACCACCGGTCGACGGTCGTATCTTCTGCCATTTTTGTAAAACCTATACGCCAGGCACGAAGTGCAGTGTTTTTTCTAGAACGTGTTCTAGAACATTCTTGAAGCAATTTTGAATTTTGATCATCGTACTACATTGACAGATTAACGGACGTTGCAGTCAAATTCTTTTCGAATATATAGGTAAGCTGTTATAAATATTTTTAATTGAACCTTTTCAAGATTTCATTTCAACAATAAAAAATGGTAAAAAGTCGTCTTCGTTACGTTTTAAGGATTTTTTACTCTGTAATGTCTTTATAGTTTTTTTGACCACTAAAATTCTTTGAGTCATATTGTTCGAAATAGTTTTATTTTGTGCGTTCAAATGTTGTTCATTGACGTTAATTCTCGACATCAGACTTTGTGCCGGCAATTAAGAGCAATTTAGCCGCCACCACGCTTTCCTTTCCTGTTTATGTGTTATTGATTTACTTATTACGTTAGTGTCTGATACCTAATTTTATTTATGTTCTTTAATTAATATTTTTGGAAGCGTAATGCATATGAACAAATATTTTTATTATGATCCTCATCGCCAACAATTTTATTTCTTATCATAAATATTAAATTTTACCTAATTGAGGTTAGGATTTAATTTTCATCTTGTTCATTCGCCGTTTTTAACTCAATACCAATAATTGATATTTCTTTACTCAATATTACACTCGATGTTACATTATATTTAGTAGATAAAACTTATGGCGTTTTCAGCATGAATACCTATTTTGAGTCTTAATTATATTAGTGTATTTAACAATTGGGTAGGTAACATATTTTTTTGTAGATAGGTGGTATCTACTCGTAATATTAAACTGAATATTATTGACTACAACATTTTATGATTTATATGTATTTGATATTATATATTTACTTACCTGTATTACTTTTCAATATTATGAAATATAGGTATGTACTACTAAAATAGATACCTAGGTACCTTACCTACTGAATTGTATTTTTAATCTCCACATAGAAAATATGAATACCTACTTTAAAAATATTTTCTTAAAAAAAGCTACGAACTATTAAATATTATTATGTATTTTGAGATATTAAATACCTACCTACTTTTTAAATTCAAATTTAAACGTAATACAAAGAGGAGTGGAGTAGGTAGGCAATCTTTAATTTTTATAATTTTTTTTTATTTAGGTATACCTATCTATTTTTAATATATCTCGGTATCTATACCTATCTAATAATAAATTTATAACATGGGTACCAAATGATAATTTTTAACTGTGAAGCATTAATTTATACTACCCAAGTAAAAATAGGGTTGAACTCTTGGCATTTGAGTCTAGGAATAATATTACATTTTTTAAATTAAACATTTAGTTTTCAAATTATTTTATATAGATAGGTACTAATAATTTTTATGGTAGTTACACTCGTCTAAAATATTAAGTGGACTAACTGACTTAAATATTTGATTTTAAGATGCCTAGTATAATAGGTACCGTAAAACAGGGTAACCGGTAAATTTTGGAATGTTTTTCACAAATAGGTACTAAGTGAATTTTTAAATTTATAGATTACATATTACCAATCATAATGAGGTATAAATATGTAATTTTCCTAAGTCCCAAATTTTTATTTTTAAAAATGTGATCCTAATTACCTCACTTTGGGGTAAATAGAATCAACAATTAAAAAGTATCACGAAAACTGTTTTAACCCAATAAGAGGTAATAAGGGTCAACATAAATTTTTTTTAAAACAAAATAATGTCAAAACCATATATAGGTATTAATAATAAAAATTAACTAACTTAAAATATTAACAATAAATTTTTTTCATTTTGAGACTAAAATTAATTTTTTTTTTTTTTTTTTTAAAAATAACAAAAAAACTTTTCTTTTTCAGTCTTTGAATAACTATTTTTATACCTTAAATTAAATTAATTGATTAATTCCTTCTTCAAACAATGAGAAATATCTACCTAATAATTGAAAAATGTTACAGAAACTTAGTGACCATAATCACCCCAAAATTATTTTTAAAATATATAACTTCATAAAATTGTTGCAATTTTTAAATTTTGAACTTATATACATGGAAAGTATTCTAATAGATAAAGTAGAATTAAAACGGGAAAATAATTCAATTTCTGATTCCAGAAAAAGTTTAACTACTGTCGAAATATTACATTTTCAGTATCGAGTGTAAATGTTATCATAGTGATAAGATATATATATATATATATTATCACATCTGTACATATTCTATGATGAGGTGCGTTCAAATCATAGACATAAATATATGGACTAAGTCTCCCACATACCCCGTTCTATGCTGTCGTGGAACCATCATTGTTAGAAAAAGACACATTGACATATTTTAACTACCCAAAAACAAAACACAGTAACTACAGATCTCCAAATTTTACAGGAGAACCATTTTACTAAATATTGTCAGGCCACTAATTTTCTGTTAAAAATAAAATCTAAAATTAGGTTATTATTTTTATTTATCATCCATATATATTATGTTCAATTTGCCCTTGATATATATGCTACAGCAGTTCCTTTTGATTTTTATTATGATAATTTCAAAGATTCTGTTTTAAATTAAAAGCACAGTACCTATTGGATTTTACTGTATTTCTATTAGTATAACTTAATAGTTAGTATACATTAATACAACATATTCATTTTAAATGTATTACTTATGTTATATTTTATGTTTATTTACTTTTTAGTCAAATCATAATTTGCAAATCTGTTCATAGGTAATTAAATTCCATATTGTAAAATAAATAGTTAATAAAACTTTAATTTTTTTGGTACCTACTACTTTATGAATAAAATCACAGTTCGTTGCAGTCCTTGCTTATAATTATAATCATTAATTGTTCCTGCCATCTTTAATTGCCTGCTTTAAATCATAATCATATAGGTACTTAACTTATTTTTTATGGACAAAATCCCCCCTCCCAGGATTGAAAAAGTAGTGCAAAATCCATAAAATATTCTTGGTTAGAGTAGAGTAAAGTTGATAAAAGTAGAGTAGTGATCAAAAACACGAGCGTCTAGAGGCAACCCCTCAAAAGCTATTATTCCTTGTCAGTATTGTGCTGTGCTATCACATATCAATTTAACTTGGCGCTATAAAAAGATATTTTTTGATTCTAATTATCTTAATGGCCCTAATCACCACGTTTTAGCTTTAGGTAACTTTTTTATCAGACAGTATTTTACAAAAAGCCCAACGAGGTTCATTCGAAATTATTTTTCTTTAATTTTGTAATAGGTGTTTACTGTTTATACTCTAAATTTAACCTAAACGCCAAAATTTCAATTTTGCATATTGTGATTTTGCTATATTGTCTGTTAGATAGACAGAGATAGTGAACCTATTAGTGTTCTCTTAATAATTTTTAAATAGATACCTGTAATTAAAATGTATGTAAAATAACTAATTGCATACCTACTTCTAATTAGGTAGGTATTTATGATTATTAGATACACTTTAATTTGTATTCTCTATATTATCCTCTAGCTGTCTAAAACTTTATTAAAATGGATAATAATATACATACATACCTGCGTTTTTATTCTAAATATATAGATTAATGTATTAGGTGTATTTGTTTTAGAAATAAGTAAAATTGTCATGGTCATTTACATACTAAAGGCCTTACCACACTACCTAAATAAGTCAGCATCCGTTGCGATTACATACATCGACTTAATCTTTCATATACTGGATACAATGAGTCAAGTGACAGACAGCTCAATATGTCACGTTAACATACAATATACAATTGCTTTCGGTTAAATATACCAAACATATTAAATCGATTTGTTTATTGCTATTTAAAAATAATTTTATATTTATATTGATTATAAAAATGTACTTGATTAAAATTAAAACTTAAGAAATAACGCATGAAACACCTATCTAGAAATATGGTAAATGTATTATTATAAAAACTATTAGTTACGTGTAATCAATAAACGTATTTAGTATGAAACCCGTATCCGTTATGTTGAATATTTTTGATGTGATTGTAGTAGGTATATTGACATATTTAGTGTGGGAAGGCCTTAAGTAGCGCACATCCCTACTAAACCCCTTCCGACTCAACATTTTCAGTGCTCTTGGCCTTTATCTGCTGAACCTGAATGGCAGTTATAAATTATATCATAAAAATATATAGACAAGTGTAGGTATGTTGTCATTTAAGTGTTTGCAAATTTTAAACATGGCTTCACTTCACTTTTGGAACAAAGTATAAAAAATAAAGACTTTAAAATTTGAATGCATAAATATACCTAATAACAAGTAGGTATAATAATAATAATAGGTGCCTACCTATATCATTTTAAATTATGTATATCTTACTTGTTGATAATAAAATAGATAGGTAAATACATACCTACTTAATTTATTAATGTTCAATATTTTAGTACCTACCTATATTTTATTATTTTTCATATTATAACTATTGATTAGGGTAAATTCTACTGCTACCTACTGCATTTTATATTTATTGTGTTGAGGTCAAAGATTCACGTCTTTCTTATCTATCCGCTTGTATCTGCATTTTCTTATGTACTTACCTAGTTATTTATAAGTAAATAATATTATTTCCAATAGGTTAATTAGTTTGTATGTATTTTTATTAACATTTCCAAACGACCAACTTAGGACATGGTACGTTTCAGATTATATTAAAACTACAATCAAAGCTGTAAATTGACAAAAAAAAAAAACCTATTTATTAGGTACCTACACAATCAAAATTGATAAAAAGATGGAAGACAAGGGCTTAAGTTTTGCTGATCAATCTCTTTCTCTCAATTCTGCTGAAGACGCCAAAAATATAGTTTCAGCAATTGAAAATTGCCCATTTTTGGTTTATTTCAATCTTCAAGGAAACACATTAGGAATTGATGCCGCAAAAGAAATTGGTAATGCTCTTGCTAAACATGGTTCTCATCTTAAACGTGCATTGTGGCAAGATATGTTTACTGGAAGACTCAAATCTGAAATTCCCATAGTTTTAGAGCATTTATCAGTTGGCTTATTGGCAGCGAATGTGCGTTTGTCTGAACTTGATCTAAGTAATAATGCTTTTGGACCAATTGGTATGGAAGGATTAGTTAAGCTTTTGAATTCACCTGTATGTTATGAATTACAAACTTTACGTTTGATGAACAATGGATTAGGAATTAGTGGAGCAAAAATGCTAGCAAAAGCATTAATTGATAATTATAAATCTAGTTGTAAAGCTGGTACTCCATTTAAACTTAAAGTACTTGTTGCTGGTAGAAATCGATTAGAGAATGATGGTATCATTGCTTTGTCTCAGTTCTTTAGTCTTGTTAAAACTATGGAAGAAATAACAATCCCTCAAAATGGAATTTATTGTAAAGGTATATTAGCACTAGCTAGTAGTTTACTCGAAAATCCTAATTTAAAAGTTTTGGATGTTCAAGACAATTTATTAACCCCACTTGGAGCTGAAGCATTATCCAAAGTACTCCCAAAATTGAAAAATCTGAAACGTTTAAATATTGCTGATTGTTTAATAAAATCTAAAGGCGCTTTAGCAATTGCAGAAGCTTTGAAGGTTCATGAATCTCTTGAAATGTTTGATGTAAGTTATAATGAAATTAATGGTGCCAGTGGATTGGAATTAACGCAATCAATATGTAACAAAATTAATTTAAAAGAATATAATATTAATGGAAATCGGTTTGGAACAGATACTATTGAACTTCTAACAAATAAGCTTAAGGATTTCAATAAAGATAAAACACTTGGATCTTTCAGTGGTGATGAAGGTGAATGTAGTTCTGATGAAGAAGATGACAACGAAGAAGCTGAAGAAGATTCAACAGATGAAGAAAATGATGTTTCAACATCAACAACTGATAAAACTATTGATCTTATCAATAATATGACTGTCAGTGATGTAAAATTAACAAAAGATGATCCCACAATAATTGTTAGTTGTGAAAAGTTGGTTGATCAACTAATGGACATTGCTGGTCATTACAATTCAGATGATAAAGTTACTTTGGATAAATGTTTTGAGTTATATAAAATGGCCTACTCTGATACTACCAAATCATTAAAGTTTGTTGAATTTACTAATTTATTATTAGTAAAGCATGGTTTAATTAAAAGTGAAGATAAAGATTTCAAACTGCGAAAAGATGTCTGTAGATGTTTAGAAGTTCTAAAAAAAGTTGTTGAAAATGAAAATGTTATTCCTGAATCCTCTCGGTGTGTTTTAACTTTTATGTTAAAAAAAAAGTATTCTATTTAATTATTTATATTACTATGTAAACATTAGATATTTATATATATATATATATATATATTTTTTTTTTTTTTCGATAATTCACTGATTCAGTTCTCATTTTTTTTATTGTAATATCAAACTTTTTTTATTATTTTAGTTTCATTCGATATACTAAAATTACAATTTCAATAACCTATTTATATTTAATGTATTTTATTTATTATTATGAATATATATGATAAACTTCAAACAATAATAGTAATAATTTTTTGATAAAGTTAAATTTGCTCATCTCAATAGGTACTCTTATATATAATTATATGTCTTTAAAAAGTAAAAAGATTGAATAGCCCTTTACAATAAAATTATTCTTGATATTTAAAAATTGTTGCTAAAGGTAATGTTTATTTTCTAAGGCTTTTTTTGTAAAAATCATAATTATGTCTATTACAAATAGTATAGTTTTGTTAAGTATTTATTTTAAATACAGACTATGTTTTTCTTAATTATTGAATCACTATTTTGTTTCTTACATCTAGGTATAATAAAGACAAATATTTGTTACCTAATTTGGTAACTTATTTTTATTATAACTGATTTGTAAAGCACCTATTTATTTATTTGAAATATAGAATATGTGTTTCTTAGTTATTGAATTACTATTTTGTTTCATAAATCTAATCTAACTATGATAAGTAAAAGTAGCTTAATAGTAATGCATTTGGTTATATGAGGGAGGGAGTACTAATTGTGTATTATATTACAAATTTAATTATGAATGTAGGTATAAAAATGGAAATTATTGTACCTAGTATTATTGGTTTTAATTTAATAATCTGAATACTTTACATTAATGTAATAATACATGAGTACATGTTCAATTTTTAATATTTGCTACTACAATACATTACTTAATTGTATGTATTTGCATACAAAAGAACATTATTTTTGAATATTTAAATGATAATACATATTTCTCAATCTAATAGTAGTAAACGTGTTATAAAAGTAGTGATATTTGAAAAGACAGCAGGTTTACATACATATACAATGGGGGGAGGGTAAAAGTATGAAAAAGTAATATCTCTTCAAAAACTTGTAAAATAAGCAAAAAAAAAAGTCAACTTTTTTCATATTTTTGCGATTAAAATCTTAACAATTTATAGTTCGAAAATACTTTTTTATATATATGTACTATTATTTATTATTATTATATATTATATATATACATATTCAAATGTGAATAAGTAAAAAAAAAAGCAGACTTTTTCTACTATTTTCCAATTGTTTCCTAAAGTTGGAGGTGGTGAGATGCCCCCTCTCGAGACAGCCCTGTCCCTCCTGGATGATATTTTTAAGGGCGCCATTGGTTGTGATATTTTCCATTATATTATGGGCTTAATAATCATACTGTACTGGGCAGTGATGATTTTTCATCGGCGGTGGTCAGATGACTAACTGCTTCCGAGTCAACCATCTGTTATGTATACATTATGTTACACATTTATGTAATATACGGCATAACATACAAAATATTCATATATTACACCGTGCTGGCTAGGTACAATTGATTTTAAATTATTTGTCAGTTGTCACTACTAAAATAATGCGGTGCTCTTGTAGGCGGTAGCACACGAGATAAAGTCATGATCCTTTGCAGAAATTGTCTGTTCAGTTTTGTTATTATTCTGGATAGCCTATAGAATACTAACATTAATATTAGACATAACTATTGTGCTTTAAACTAAAATGACAAAAATAATACTCATAACTTATTCACAATTTCAATAACTATATATTGAAAGTATTATAATATGATTTAATAAATAAATAATTTAACTTGTTTCTTTATTTAGTAATGAAATTTATGGAATCCACTAAATATTGTTAATTTTTATTTATTGAAATAATACTATTGGACATTTTTTACTTGTTTTTTTATCCTTACGCCTATATTTATCATAATTTAGTTTTAGGATATACAGGGTGCTCTGTACCATGGTACAAACTGTTTGTAGATGGTAAAATATTGGTTGGAAGAGTGGAAAGAAGAAGCTTTTCAAGGGGAAAAGATTAAGGATTAGTAGGGGTAAGAAAAGAATATATAGAATATGATTTTGAGTTGATGAGAGATTCAAGTATATCAAGATCTTTATACAGAAGAATGGTGGTTAGGGCAAGAAGGTAAGAAATGGTGGAAATATGATTATATTTTGAAGTAAATAGACCAAAAAGAGGTAGGGGATTTAATAGAGTGACATGAAGTGGGCAGGTAATTGAGTTCTGTGGAAGTTACAAGACTAGGGTGGCTGACCCTAAATAGTTTGAAAAGAAAGTGAAAGTAAGGTAATCACGGCAAGATAACTTTGCATGGTGGTCGTGACACGATCATCATTTACCAGTAGTAACTAGCGTCACCGTAATGGTTTTTTTACATCACAATAAACCAACTCGTGACCCAACGTTCAATCTAAAAAAAACTCGTTTGGGATAACAATTACTGATAAACACCAGTTTTATGCCAAATTATCTGGTGATGCCTGTACCCATTTATTATTTTTAGCTGCACACCTAGAAATTATAATGTTTAACTCATTTTTGAGTAATATGCAATTTTTAAAACATATTTATATGATTTAAATATAATAATGGCATTTTGAAGAATAAGGGAATATTTATTGTGACAACCAAATTGTACGGCTTATCGGTAATTTATCAAGTTGTGCCACAATGTTATATATACACCTAATATAGATTCAAATGCCTACACCAGGGTGGTCCAACCTTTTGTGGTTTGCGGGCCAATTTACACTTTCTTAAACACACCGGGGGCCGCTAGAAGAAAAAAAATTATATTTTGTCTTATTTATATTTTATTTTATAATTTTATATTAATTTACTTACCATTTCTTTGTTTCCAAAAGCATTTGCCATTTTTATTGCACAAGGTTTAATTAATTCGCTCTAAACCCTTTTTTTTGTTTGACTAATTCTAAACACACTTCATAAGAAGCTATTAAATTGTCACGATCGTTAATTTGTTTTTTCAAAAATACATTTTTTTGTTTTTTTAATTTCGAAGTAAGGTCTTTTAATAATGCAAGCCGAGAATCTCCTATATATTTATCATATGATTTGTGCATGCTCATGTAATGTCTACTTACATTATATTCTTTTGGAACACTAATAACTTGTAAACAAATTAAGCACATAGGTTTATTGTTATGTTCTATACATAAATACATTAGTTCCCATTTTGAATTAAATAATCTTTTTTCATCATCTAATTTACATATTTTTCTTTCAGACATGGTAAAATAAAACACCATAAAACTATAAATATAAAATGTAAAATTTATACGGTCATATCACGATTTTGTTAATATATTATTGTGACTTTAATTTTTAATTAATAAAATAAATAATTAATTTGATTGTGGTGTGGGGGCCAAAAAAAAAGGCATCGTGAGCCACGGGTTGTACCACCCTGACCTACACCTTTGCATCTTGCTTTGCTTGGATTGGAGTATTCTGTTTCAAGCTAAGAGCTTATTACAGATGGTGGGATATTGGGTCATGAGGTTTGTTTAACTATTGGATAGCTTCTTATAGCAATTCTTGTTAAGACTGTTTGGAGATATCAGAT
This sequence comes from Pemphigus obesinymphae, assembly GCA_025469235.1. Taxonomy (NCBI): domain Eukaryota; kingdom Metazoa; phylum Arthropoda; class Insecta; order Hemiptera; family Aphididae; genus Pemphigus; species Pemphigus obesinymphae. The sequence goes on from JAIPRL010000527.1 coordinate 51,720, forward strand.
ATGTGTGAGAAGGGTGATGAGGATATATTTAATTTGAGTTTTAATGTAGTGGATGCGATAAATTCATATAGTGATGGTATGTTAAAAAATTAGTGAATGGCGCTAAGATTATATAATTATAATATTATTCTTCTTATTATTATTATTATTATTATTATTATATATTGTAATTTTAGTTTGTAGTGAATGTGAGATCATGACAAAATAGATAGGTATTGTCACAATTGACACATTTTTTCCCTGTGTGCGCATCTCCTCTTCGTCCGGCCTATAACGTAGTTCACCACTTTTCATTGGTCCAATATTTTGTCATTCGGATTTGAATTTTGATGGTGATTAAGTAAACAAACAATTATAAATAGATTATAATTTAAATCATAATAAATAATTAACAAGTAAATACAGGCAAGATCCATAAGATAACATTGTCCAATAAGAAGTGATGGACTACAACACAGGTGCGGTAAGGAAATATTTTAGTGTGTACATGGTGATTGTGCGTGTCAAAAATCTGTGATGATCCTATTTATTTTGTCATGCTACCTACTATATAATATATGTTATTAATAATTACACACTTAAAAATTTTCTTGAACATAAAAGAAATTACCAGAAATTTGATTTTTCAATTAATAATTATATAATATATTATTACATTTGATTAAAACACTTCATAAAAAATATTCAATATGAAACCGCAAGCACCATTGAACATTATTATTAATTTTTCAATGCTCCTAAAGTAATTATTTTTAATATTATTAAGTAGATAAATAGGCTAAACTAATAATAAAAAAAGTGGGGAAGTAATAGTATGTGAATATTATTAACTAAATTTTAAGTAGGTATGGAAATCATTATTTATAATACAATCTTCATATGTTTGAATTAAAATTAGTAGTTTATGAATAATGTGATTTAAATGTAGCATTCATGAAATCAATTTTTTATTTACACCATTTTATGAAAATGATGATTTGTTGGAATTACCGTTTGAAATTTTTCATTTATGATGAAATTCTCAACTGGCTGCTATATTTTTATCTGATATCAATTAGTGTAATATTTATATAATGCAATACAAACATTAAATTATGGTTTTAAAATGAAGATACTGTTGGAATTACCATTTGAAATTTTTCATTTATGATAAAATTCTAAACTGGCTGCTATATTTTGATCTCATACTTATTAATGTAATATTTATATATTATTAATATGAAGTACAAGCACATCAAATTTTGGTTTTAAAATGATGATATTGTTGGAATTACCGTTTGAAATTTTTCATTTATGATGAAATTCTCAACTGGCTGCTATTAAATATCTGATATCAAATAATGTAATATTTATATAATGCAATACAAACATTAAATTGTGGTTTTAAAATTATGATACTGTTGGAATTACCGTTTGCAATTTTTATTTATGAAACACTCAACTATATTTTTATTTGATATCTAATATAGAATTTTTATAATAGAATTTAATAGAAGTCCCTATACAATTTTTATTTCATGATTAAATCTTTTAAACTATATTAAAATAATCCAAGTTAAATTTTTCATTTATTTTTAACTATTATTGTGCAAAATTGAGTATTATTTATTAGGCCTTAAAGTAGGTATTAATGTTTTTGATTACTGATATTTCCCAGTAATAAATAAATGCCCTCTTGTATTAATTTTATTTTTATGAAATATGTATATTTATCTTTTTTTAAAAGATTAATGTTATTGATATTATTATTTAACTTGTTTATTTACAGATAACTATAGAACTAGAATCACATCACAATGTTGAGTGCTGCAAAGTATGTTGCACGTCGAGCTGCAGAGCAGTCGTTCTTTTTTAAACAAGACCTTATATCTAAAGCTTTATATCTTGGCCCGTTTCAAACTCGTTATTCATCGTCTAAAGGCGTACAAGGTCATGTTATTGGTATTGATCTTGGCACAACAAATTCATGTGTAGCTGTCATGGAAGGAAAACAACCCAGGGTAATTGAAAACTCCGAGGGTTCAAGAACTACACCTTCGATTGTGGCTTTTACGAAGGATGGAGAAAGGTTAGCTGGCACTCCTGCTAAGAGGCAAGCTGTAACAAATACTCAAAATACTTTCTATGCTACTAAAAGACTTATTGGACGTCGTTATGATGACCCTGAAATACAAAAAGATATGAAAAATTTAACTTATAAAATTGTAAAAGCTACTAATGGAGATGCTTGGGTACAAAGTTCGGATGGCAAGATGTATTCTCCTAGTCAAATTGGTGCTTTTGTTTTAATTAAAATGAAGGAAACAGCAGACGCCTTTTTAGGATCAAATGTAAAAAATGCTGTAATTACTGTTCCAGCATATTTTAATGATTCCCAAAGACAAGCTACGAAAGATGCTGGACAAATAGCAGGACTTAATGTCTTACGTGTTATTAATGAACCTACTGCTGCTGCGTTAGCATATGGAATGGAAAAAGATAATGATAAACTTATAGCTGTTTATGATTTAGGTGGTGGTACTTTTGATGTTTCTATTTTAGAAATTCAAAAAGGTGTATTTGAAGTAAAATCCACAAATGGAGACACTTTACTAGGCGGAGAAGATTTTGATAATTTAATGGTTAATTATTTTGTAACTGAATTTAAAAAAGAACAAGGGGTTGATTTAACCAAAGATGTTATGGCCATGCAACGTGTAAAAGAAGCTGCAGAAAAAGCAAAAGTAGAATTATCTTCATCTCTGCAAACTGACATTAATTTACCATACATAACTGTCGATAGCTCTGGTCCAAAACATTTGAACTTAAAATTGACCCGAGCTAAGTTTGAAGGATTAGTTGGGGATTTAATTAAAAGAACTACGGGGCCGTGTCAAAAAGCTGTAAAGGATGCTGAAATAAAACTTTCAGATATTTCCGATGTACTTTTGGTTGGTGGTATGACTCGTATGCCTAAAGTGCAATCTTTGGTACAAGAAATATTTGGAAAACAACCTAGTAAGGCAGTAAACCCCGACGAAGCTGTTGCAGTTGGTGCAGCAATTCAAGGCGGAGTACTATCAGGAAGTGTAACAGATGTGCTATTGCTTGATGTTACTCCATTATCTCTTGGTATTGAAACAATGGGAGGAGTATTCACTAGTCTCATCTCCCGTAACACAACCATTCCCACCAAAAAAAGTCAAGTTTTCTCTACGGCTGCTGATTCTCAAACTCAAGTTGAAATTAAGGTATTCCAGGGAGAAAGAGCAATCGCTGCTGACAATAAACTCCTTGGTCAGTTTTCATTAGTTGGCATTCCTCCTGCACCAAGAGGCGTTCCACAAATAGAAGTTACGTTTGATATAGATGCCAACGGTATAGTTCATGTGTCAGCCCGTGACAAGGGAACTGGTCGTGAACAGCAAATATCGATTCAATCGTCTGGAGGTTTAAGTAAAGATGAAATTGAAAACATGGTGAAAAATGCTGAACAATATGCCCAACAAGATCAAATAAAAAAGGAGCGTGTTGAAGCCTTAAATCAGGCTGATTCAATTGTTAATGATACCGAAAGCAAATTAACAGAATATCAAGTCCATATTCCTGAAGAAGACGCTACCAATATCCGTGAATTAATAAAAGAAGTTAGAAATAAAATACAAGAAGCACAGGCCAGTGAACAAGATCCTGAAGAATTAAAGGCAAGTACACAGAAATTACAACAAGCGTCATTGAAAATGTTTGAAATAGCATATAAGAAAATGGCTGCAAAACGTGAACAGGAAAATAGTGGTAATCAAACTCAAGGTGGAGATCAGACAACTGAACAAGATCCTAAAGATACTAAAAAAGAACAATAAGTTTCTATAAGGTAGTTGTCTCCAATTTGTCGTAGTATCAGTTGCTATTTGTTTTCTATTATTATTATTCATAGCATGTAAATATTGTGTACATACTTAAATTATAAATATATACATTTTATATAATATTATGTTAAATTCAATGTCTAAAAAAGTATATATTATGTCTTTCTGGAGTAAAAAATAATAGGACATTTTTAGATATATATTAGTATGTATGTTTTTCTATCTTACATTCATTTTTCTTGTTATATCAAGAAAACCTACATTTGAAACATTTTCTAGCACACTATTATTCATGGTCATAATATTTTGAATAATCTTAATTGTAGGTATGTTAGTTAAAAATATATATATTAATATAAATAAATTGTCTTTTCGAACAAATTTTATTGAAAAGCACATTGGCATTTTTCAATTTTATCAACTTGCAACCATGTGAAAAGTACAAAATATGCATAAACAATTTTATCTTAGGGTCTTGTGTCCACAATTTTTTATAATATAATATATATTACATTTTGATAAATAAAATAACAATAACAAAATTATACTGACATGGGACCACTTTTAAACATTTCCAATTATTTATTTGATATTTTTTTTTTAATTAATGATTAAAATTTATTTAAGTAGTTTTATGCACGTCACCAAACAAAATATAATACATTTAATTCAATAAATAAATTATTAGTATATACTGTTTAAAATATTTCCCTAGTCACTTGTCAACGTAATTATACGGATAATTAATTTTATTGTTATATAGTGTAAAATTTGATATATGATTATTGATGGTGGATAGTTATTTTCTTTTAATAACGCGATTTTGATCAAATATTCTAATTATTAATTGTAATATTATTTTCCGATTCATAACAATTTTTCTTTAGGCTAGAAAATTGATCGTTTTAAAAGGCCGACTACAATAAAAAAACACAATTACTTGTAAATATAAATATTTGAGTAAAATATTAATATACATTATAAAAAATAAAATATGCCTACAGTATTCGAAAAAAGTATATAGGTAACAAGTAATAACTATAATTTCGACCATAAGTAATCAAATAACCCTGTAATTTCTAATTCAGCGGTTTCATTATAATATCTAATTGTTATATAATAATAATAATGAGTCGTTTCTTCGATCTTCAAAATCGAAAATTTGTATATTTGGAAATTACATATAAACCAAAAGTATTTCCAAGAACACCATAGTTTAATACAAATTTTACATGGATTACGATGAGCAGAACACGGATTTCATCTCCATAATAATACATTCATCTGCTATATACCTTCACTTTAGTTAAGTATCCTTAAAAACAGTTTCGAATATGAATGCGTCCCAATGGACAAGGTGTAAGTTTAATTTACTATAGACGTTAAGATAAGTTAGCTATTATTCTATTTTTATTATCACTATTATTTTATAATGTTATCACTATGATTTTGATGGTATCTATTATCTGGTAATTATTACGTAGTTAATATCATGACAAAATAGATCTATAGAATCTATTTTGTCATGGTTAATATTAGTGATGGGCGGAACCGACTATTTTTGACTAATAAACTAATAAAATAAAATAATAATTTTTTGTTTGATAAACAACAGTGTTTTTCAAATGAATAGATAGTATTATCTGTCGAATATGTAAAAAAACTATCGACTGAATCACTCGATTGGGAATAGATAGTATTATCTATCGAATGAATCACTCGATAGTAGGTTGTGAATAGAAAGTATTATTTATTATGGTATTGTCTATCGAATATGTAAAAAATAGTTTCGATAGTCCAATAGTTTTTAAAAACAATCGAATAAATAGATACTTCAAAACTATCGAGTTGTTCGATAGTTTTCACTCGATTGTGCCCATCACTAGTTAATATTACGAACTAAGGTAGTATGGTAGTGATGCGATTACATTTTGTCACGGTGAAATAGTAAGTGGGGAATCTAAGTGATAATCTATCATGCGATCTTAACAAACATATGCCATACGGCCCGTACCACACATACATTATATGTAGTCTGCGTATGAATATGTTGTCAAAACTATAAACTAGGCAGCGTTCTTTTAATCGCATGGATTCCTTCAGCCTTCATATTTACCGTAACAAATTGTCTGCACGACTTTGTACAACTACAATCATCAACCTATCAAAATCATGGAAAAGACCAAAAATGATTTGGAATAAAGGAATTGGTTTTACAACAATGTATTTAGTTTTGTCTGTACTTACCAAACTTTCTACAAGAAGAAATCATATACCACCTAACAATAGTTACTTACCCCAGCTAAGTATAAGTACTTGGTACTTTAATGAGGTCACTATTACATTACATTGTATCGAGTGACATTTTCTGTTTTTCACATAAATCGCTTTATATGATTTATTTTTAAAAGTCGGTATTTTAAATTAAAAAAATATTTTCCTTCCCATTTTACAGACTTAGGACTGTCAATATTATTATTATAATATCGGTATGGTTAAAAATATTAAAGGTATTGAAACTTTTTGGACTGGCAACATAATTATTATGATCACTAAAATCGATTTAAAAAATAATACCTATGTTGAACCAATATCAATTATATACTTATTAACACAAAAAGTCAAATAAACAACGATCTCAATTATTCTGCGATATTATACATTGATAGTAAACTATTGATAAAAAATATATATGATAACAGTGTCTGACACGAGCGTCTAGGGACAGCGCCTCGTGATCGTTTGATCTCGTTTTAGAACAAAGCTATAATAATAATAATATTATAATTATATGATCTTACTTCATGCCATTCACCAATTTTTTAACATACCGTCACTATATGAATTTATCGCCTCCACTACATGAAAACTCAAATTAAATTAAATATATCCTAATCACCCTTCTTACTCGTATCTGATATCTCCAAACGAACCGTCTCAACAAGAATCGCTATAAGAAACCGACCAATAAATTTTTAAACAAACTTCAAAACTCATAACTCCGCACCCAATATCCCACTCTCTGTAACAAGCTCTTAGCTTAAAACAGAATACTTACTCCAATCCAAGCAAAGCAAGACATTCGCCAACGTTATCACAAACCTAATTTAAAATGATATAATATTATTATAAAATTGAATACTACACAATAAGTTAAATCTATTATATTTAAATATTAGGTAATTTATTTTGCGAATACATCTAGAATATTATATATAAAACTGTTCATTGAATACACATTGGATTTTCTTTAGATTACATTATCTTCAAGAAGAAGTCAACAAATTTTATATTATGTTTAATATTGTATATTGCATATGATTAAATTTGCTATTCCAAAGACTGATCCTTTGAGATCACAATGGCAGGAAGCTTTAGATATTCCTTTTAAAATTTCCTCTCGAATATGTTCTAACCATTTTCAAAAGGACTATTATTGATACATGGGTATCAATAAAATATATCTATATCAATATAGTAAATATACAATAATTCAATATTATAGGTACAATTTTTTATTTTACATTTAATAATATAAGAATATTGATACAAAAAATTACAACAAAAGTATTGTTTTAGGTGTGCTTAAAAAAAAACCTAGACTCTAAGAAGGCACAGTACCTACCTATTCGTTTTAATTTGTGTAACATCATTAATGGTAAGTATTTGTACAATTATTCAGACTTGTACCTAATTAAATATTATTTTTACATAATTTTTAAATTCTACTTAAATACTAATTATTTAAGAATCAATGTACAAAAACACAAAAAGAAATTTTAGTTACAAATGAAAAAATCGTTAGTACACAAAATACCTAACAAATAAAAAATAATATATTTAAGTGAATAAAGTAAAATAATGTTTATAAATAATTTATAATTATTTACTAAATTAAATAAATAACTAACTCCATAATTAATAAATTTATTCAAGCTACATAAAATATTCAACATGATCATTGTTATGAAATAAATTCTAGCAAAAATGTATTTGTAAAATCTATGAAAGAATTACAATCATTGAATGATATTTTAATACTGCCACTGCCCAAGAGAAAAAAAGTTAAACGTCACTTCTTTTCTACTTTAATGTATATATATATATATATAAATAATATACCAACATTTATATTAAAATAAAAAAGTTCACAAATATATATTTATTTATAATAGGTTGAAAAAAATATGTTATTTGTATTTTATTATAATAATAGTATTATGTATACATATTGCAAACGTTTATGGTATATAATTAAAAATAGAAGATTTCGACAAAAAATATAAGATCATTTTTTTTCTCCCAATAAAAAGCTAAAGAAAACTATAAACAAATGACGAAATATTGAAGGAGTTTTGAAAATAAAGACATAATAGAGCAATTTCAAAAATACCTCATCTTCAAAATGAGTTAAAGGATGTAAAAGATAAAATCAACAACATTCCCCAATCTATCCTTGAAGAAATTCTTAAGAATTCCAACATATCAAAATGCCAAACAGAACTGATAAATGTAATATTTAGTGAAGCTTGAATAAAAAATTCCAAAAATAGGAAATATAATGAAAATTGAATGTTACTTTGTATGCTATTCCAAATAAGGTATTATTATTACATTCAAATTAATAAAATATAATTTAATGTAAAAATAAAAAACTTCACAGGTCTCTTAGTGGTTCTAGATTTTTAAGAAACCAGGGTATTGCACCTTGCACCCATTTTATATTTTTGTCTCTTTGTTACAAAACAATTCTAGAAATTATAAATTTCTAATTATATATTGTAATTTATATTTAAAGGCATTTTGCTTGTTGATGAATAAAAAATTAAATAAATATACCCAACTTTTTATTTGACAGCCTTTATAATCAAACATTTATTGAAAAACCACTAAACATAGTGTAATAGCTTTCTATAATAATTATACATATTTTGATATATAATAACCAATAAGACAAAATATAGGTAGATACTATTACCAATACATAATATAATGATACAAACAATTTAATATTAGAATTTTCACATATATTATATTACAGAAATAATTTTTAATAATTAAAATATTGACCAGATTCATTTTTATTAATAAACGCTTAACATAAATTAAAATATTTTACAATTTAATTGTTTTTCTCACGTCTTCATAATATAAAGTATAAACGACTGCGTTCAAAATGTAATTATGAATGCAATCTTATTAACATTTAGGTTATCACAAAGCTGTAAAAATAATATTTCATAATAATTAATATTACACGTTTACACAATTATAAGATATTCATAATTGTTTGTATTAATATCTTAGAAGTCAAGAATCTGTTGTGTTATTAAACAAGTTAGGAAAGCCCACTCTGCAAGAGTGCTAAATTCCAGGTTGTAAATATATGTTAAACAATAAACTAGATATATAATTCCATAAAAATTTGTTTAACTTACTATAAAGTTTAGAAATCTAAAATTAACAAAACAAATAAAACTTGTAAATATTGATATTGATAATCACAGCAATAAATTGTAAAGACAGAAGGACGTTAGATAAAACGCATGATAGATTTCCCATTTTCCATCTATATAGTAAATAATAACTATGAATAACAAAGTGTAAAGACAATCAATTTTGAATCCCAACGGGCTTGTGAGTAAATAAATTGGGAAACTGAAATTTTAAAATAAAAAGGTATGAAAAAAAATATATTTTCATTTTATTTATAATAATTTTTTTAATTTTCATACTAAATAGTTTACATTTTTAAATAAAATGTTGAGTGTTTATCTATTTTACTATAATTGACAGTTTTGTATGAAAGAAAACATATTCAAATTATTGTTAAATAAAAAGTCCAGTATACTGATTTTTCCAATTATAGAAAATATATTTAATTAACACTAGATGTATATTTTAAAAACACTAGGTATTAGGTATTTAATTATTTTATTTAAAATATAGTATATATAACAAAATAATATAATATAATGTATGACAAAACCAAAAACTATCCATTAATGGATAGAAATAATACTATTATCATCATACATGGTAGACAATACCGTACAATTTGAGTACCTACCTTTAGTATGTTATTTTGTGTTCTACACCCACTCTGCTAATCTTCAGATTGCCAAGAAAATTCATGACAATGTGACAGCAGAGTCTAGACTCAGTAACGCCTATACAATTCACCCCCATCCACTGCTATACCTTATATATACAAAAATAAATCTATTGAATAACAAGACTCTCCAAGCTGGGAATTGTAGTCGTTATCGATATTTTTGCCCAAATTATTATACAATTATTTGTCTTTTTAACATAAAATATAATACAACTAGTCAATATCTATAATGCCAAAAATAATAGTAATTGTTTTCAATATGGATTAATTATTATAAATTTTTATTAAAATTATTTTTTTTGTAACTGTTTTGGAACTATTTGTAATAAAAATATTATAAAACAAAAATAATAATATAGTAGGTAGTAACTAAATAAAGTAACTAGTAACCATATCAATAATGTCCCTCGGTCAATTTTAAGTTTAAAACAATGGTATATAAGTACATCAAAATTACTTTCAAGTAATTTACCTACTTGAATATGGTATCAAAAATGGGGGTTCCTATAATAATGATGTTTTATGTCCTCTATTACACAAAATAAACATAATTCAAATTGGTTAAAACCTTGAAGAGATATGGAGTATTTCCACTTTCCAGTTAGCTAAAATATACTATAGTCTATAATAGCCATATAGATTATGGAAAACAGCGCCAAAAATATAAACAATTTATTATTATGACATTTATTTTTTTATAATATGAGTACCTACTTGGGGATAATTTATATAAATAAAGTAAAACCCGAATTCACAAACAATTTTGTGGATTTAGGTTTTATTTTATTTATATTATTATAATATTTTGTAATAATTTGTAAGTAGGTACCTATTTTAAATAATACTACCAGTTTCAGCAAAAAACCATCTGAGATTAAATATGAAGTTCAATTATATAATATAAATATACTATGTAATACATAAAATAATTTTATTTAAAAAATGATTAATTAATGAAGTTCTGAAGACTTTAGAAGATAGATAGATAGATTAGTTATCATTAAAAATGAAATAATTGATACATAAAAACCATAGATATTTATATCTGTGATCAAAACTAAAAGGAAATTCAATAGGTATATTAATAATAGACAACTATTATTAAGTATTTTTCAGTATGAAAATTTGAGAAAAGATAATAGATAAAAGGGTAAGAGGTGAGACAACTGTTACTAGAAATCAGTTAGGGTTTATGCCTGGGAGGTCAATAATGGAGCCAATATTTTGTGTGAGACAGATTGTAGAGAAGTACAGAGAAATCAAAAAGAAATTGTGTATGGTATTTATTGATCTAGAGAAGGCTTATGATAGGGTTCCTAGGGAGATCTTAAAGTGG
>JAIPRL010000527.1:63118-132049 GCA_025469235.1 Pemphigus obesinymphae
TTTTCATAGGTCATAACACTAATTTTGGTATAATAAGTACTTACAACTTATCGTAATATATAATATATTTATATTATATATTATATTAAAACTATATATTTCTAAAAAAAAACATTTTTGAGCAAAATCCCATACAATTGCACACGAAAACTTGAACAAACACTAATAATATAAATTTATATCAGAAAAGCGTACGTTGCATCGCAACTAGGTGCGAGTTCTTCGATGATACCACTTTCAGCGGGATAGCATTAAGAACGACGTTTTCTATACATTTGTAAGGTTCCTTTTAGTAAGTTAATAATATAATTGTTTGTTAAATATGGCTACACTACAATATGTGACCTACGTGTACTTTTTGGTCTCCAGTAAATTGTATTAATTACATAATATCTTTATACAAGTCGGAATACAATATTTAGTCTTTAGTTATGCATTTACATATGGTTGTAGCAGGAGTTTGTGAATTAAAGTCAAGCTTGGCTAGGTAGAAGTTCCTCGGTGTTAGGGTATCCGTTCGGGGTTAGCACGGAGTCTACGGGCCACCGGCAGTCTCGTTCGGATGCCACTAACCCGAGGTTCAATACCGTTTTATCGACGAGGAACACCGAAAAATTACCGGTATCCATAAATCCGGTGAGTGTAAGATAGGCTAAATATTGTATTTCGACTTAAAGATGATTTAATGTATATAGATATTCTGTAAAAATATTACTGGAGACATACAAAGTTCACAGTGGCTGCATATTGAAATACAGTCATATATTTTAACAAACTATTACATTAAAGCCACGTTCACACAGTGATAGTAGCTTTTATGAGTAGCTGTCACGATAGTACTCTCCCAAAGTCATTTACGTATAATATATAGGGCGTGATATGCACTATAAAACTATGAAAATGTGAGTGCTAGAGTGACTATCATGACCTATAAATTATACTTAAATAATTATTGGAGAATACTATCGTAACAGCTACTCATATGCGCTACTATCACTCTGTGAACGTAGCATAACTTACTAAAACGAACCTTACAATGTATAGATAATTTCGTTCTACATGTTATCATAAGGAAATTGATTTCATCGAAAACTCCACATAGTTGCTATATGCAACGTAAACTTTTCTGATTTAAATTTATATTTTTAAGAGGTGTTGCGGGTGTTCATCTTTTCCTGTGTAAAAGTATGGGTGGTCTCAAAAATGTTTTTAAGAAATATATAGTTTTAATATTTTAAGATAAGTTGAAAATACTTACTATACGAAAATATGTGTAATATGTCCCATTGTGACATATATCTCCATGTGAGATATGTGACAATGTGACATTGACACATGGGAACACGTGACTAGTTATAATTATTAAAAGAAGGATAAATATAGTTTTAAATATACAAGATTCTTAAATTAATAGCATAAATTTGCAAACAGTAAATTAAAATTATTAAATTAAATTTAAATTTCTTCTTATCTTGTGATATAGACAAAGGTAGAATAGTCATAAGTAGTATAGTCGTAGGTAGTATAATCATAGGTAGTATATACCTAGGTCGTATAGTCTTAGGTAGTATAGTCTTAGGTAGTATAGTCTTAAGTAGTATAGTCTTAGGTAGTATAGTCAGACGTAGTATAGTCATAGCTAGTATAGTAGTCAGAGGTAGTATAGTCATACGTAGTATAGTCATAGGCAGTATAGTCATAAGTAGTATAGTCGTAAAAAACGGTGCATATACCAAAAAAATAATGAATACATTTTATATGCATCTAGCCAAATTTAAAAAAAATGCGGGGCCCACGAACGTGCTGGCCAATTTTTTTTCAATTAATTTTCTGACTTAAAATTTCTAAATTAAATTTTAATTCAAATTATAGGTATATTATACACAGGTGTATTTGGTACCTATTTTCCTTTCATTCTCTGGTAAATTTAATTGAAATTTCTTTCTCTATGGCCATATAAAATCATTCGTACTCTTAACTTAAATTACCTCATTCGGAAAAATCTATTCATTATTTTTGTATATGTACTTATACGAATATGTATGAATAAATTTTTTTGAATCTGCCCAAATTAAAAAACCTGCGAGGTCCACACGCGTCCTATCCAATTTTTATTCAATTAATTTTCTGACTTTAAATCTCTGAATTAAATTTAAATTCAAAATATAGGTATCTAATACAAATGTGTAATGAGTACCTATTTGGCTATTTTCATTTCATTTTATGGAATATTTAATTGAAATTTCTCTCTCAATGGCCAAATAAAGTCATTCCTAAACTTATCCTAAATTACCTAATTAGAAAAAAATTTATTCATTTTTTATATATGTACTTATACGAATATGTTTGAATACATTTTTTTTACATCTACCAAAAATGAAAAACCTGAGGGGTCCACACCCGTCCTGTCCAATTTTTTTTCAATTAATTTTCTGACTTCAAAATTTCAAATTAAATTTTAATTTAAATTATAGGTATATTATACACATGTGTATTTGGTACCTATTTTCCTTTCATTCTCTGGTAAATTTAATTGAAATTTCTTTCTCTATGGCCATATAAAATCATTCGTACTCTTATCTTAAATTACCCCATTAGGGAAAAATCTAATTATTATTTTGCATATGTACTTATACGAATATGTATGAATAAATTTTTTTGAATCTACCCAAATTAAAAAAACTGTCGGTTCCACACGCGTCCTGTCCAATTATTTTTCAATTAATTTCCTGACTTGAAATTTCTAAATTATATTTTACTTCAAATTATAGGTATATTATACACATGTGTATTTGGTACCTATTTTCCTTTCATTCTCTGGTAAATTTAATTGAAATTTCTTTCTCTATGGCCATATAAAATCATTCGTACTCTTATCTTAAATTACCTCATTAGGGAAAAATCTATTCATTATTTTTATATATGTACTTATACGAATATGTTTGAATAAATTTTTTTTGCATCTACCTAAATTGAAAAACCTGCGGGGTCCACACCCGTCCTGTCCAATTTTTTTTCAATTAATTTCGTGACTTCAAATTTCGGAATTAAATTTAAATTCAAAGTATAGGTATATAATACAATTGGGTAATAAGTACCTATTTGGCTATTTTCATTTCTTTTTATGGAAAATTTAATTGAAATTTCTCTCTTAATGGCCAAATGAAGTCATTCCTATACTTATCCAAAATTACCTAATTAGGAAAAAATTTATTCATTCTTTTTGTATACGTACTTATATGAATATAAGATTGAATACATTTTTTTTACATCTACCTAAATTGAAAAACCTGCCTGGTCCACACCCGTCCTGCACATTTTTTTCAAGAAAATTCATAACTTAAATTTCCAAAATGAATTTTAATCTTAAATGTGAGTATAGAATACATTTTTGTTTTAAGTATCTATTTTAATTTCTTTCTCTGGTAAATTTAATTGACATTTTTTTCTCTGTGGCCATATAAAGTCATTCCTAAACTTATCCTTAATCACCTAATTAGGAAATAATTTATTCATTCTTTTTATATATGTGCTTATACGAATATAAGTTTGAATACATTTTTTTGAATCTGCCCAAGTTGAAAAACCTGCGGGGTCCACACCCGTCCTGTCCAATTATTTTTCAAATAATTTTCTGACTTCATTTTTCTAAATTAAATATTAATTCAAAGTATAGGTATATAATACACAGGTGTATATGGTACATATTTTAATTTCTTTCTCTGGTAAATTTAATAGAATTTTTTTTCTCTATGGCTATATAAATACATTCTCACACTAATTACAAATTACCTTAATTTTGAAAAATTTCTTTTTTTATTTGGTATAGGTACCTACACTTTAATAATTTTGAATGCATTTTGTATGTCTCTACATAAATTTAAAATCCTGCGGGGTCACAACTGTCCTGCCCAATTTTTTTTCAATTAAATTTATAACCTATATTTACAAATGTATGTATATATTATAACTTTGTTTTAAGTGCCTATTTTCATTTCTTTCTCTGGTAAATTTAATTGAAATATCTTTCTGTATGGCCATATAAAAACATTCTCACAGTAATAAAAAAATTTACCTCAGAAGGGAAAAATTCATTTTTCATTTCTTATAGGTACCTACACTTTAATAATTTTGAATGCATTTTGTTTGTCTCTACCTAAATTGAAAAACCTGCGGGGTTCACAACTGTCCTGCCCAATTTTATTTATAAGTTAAATTTTAATCCAAAATGTGGTACATAATACAATTTTGTATTAGATACCTATTTTCATTTCTTTCTTTGGTAAATTTAATTGAAATTTCTTTCTCTATGGTTTTTTAAATTCATTCTCACACTAATAAAAAATGATCTCTTTAAAATTTATTTATTCACTTGTTATAGGTACCTACACTTAAATAATTATGAATATATTATTTTTGTTTCTACCAAAATTATGAAGACGCGGGGTGCACATCCGTCCTGTCCAAATGTTTTCTATTAAATTTACAAAAGTAAATTTCAATCCAATATGTAGATATATAATACAAATTTGTGGATATGTGTCGATTTTCAAATAGTACTTACAGCGCTATACTTCCTAAAGTTTTTATGTATAGAGTAATTATAACACTTCCTCCGAAATTTGTTAGTTATCTTATATTCTCACGCAAAGGCAGTTGAAGGAAATTGTTAAAATTAAAATTATTGTTTTACGTTATTATATAATTTATATTAGTCAAACTTTTATCACCTATCATTTAAGACTTGTTTTGTGCTTGAGATTATCATTGTATCCGAACAATGTATATTGATTTATATTTAATATTTTTTATTTATTCGGTAGGTACCTATTAAATTTGCGTCAATTTTTCTTATTATATAGATATTTTGTTTAACCATACATATTAGTTATTACATTTTGTAATATTTTTTAACCAAAATTTTATTAAATTTTAATGTTAATATATATTTTGTACCTTTATATTTCAGTTGTACCTAATTAATTTACCTACATATTATAATATAAATATTGAAATTTTATCATAAAACACCTCATACAAACAAATATTTAGTAGTGTCATTATTTTCTCGGATAAATTAATATAAATAAATAAGTAACTTGTAACTTTATTTGTAACTAAGTTACTGTAATTGTAACTTGCAATCAGTTACACATTGCCAAAATATCTTATATCTTGTAACTAGATACACAATTTAAGAGTAACTTGTAACCAGTTACAACTAATTGAGTAACTTGCCATCCCTGAAGAGGTTTCAATATTTGCAATCCGCACAAGACGAATAATGGGAGAATTAAGAAAATAATTTGCCGAAGAAAATGGTATATGGAAGGAGACAGAGGATTAGTACGACCCAATGGCGAGTGACATTGAATTATACACGGGATAATAATTCGGGACAATCGATCTTAGAAGAGTGAATGTTAATTAGGAATTTGACGTTAGCCGAGTGTCCGCGATCAGCAAGACTTTTCAAGGAAACAATACGTTGGACGGGAGAATAGTCATGAGAGGAATAAAGTATATATTATGTGTAGTTTATGTGTAGCATAACGCAGGAATTTTGTTTAAACTTTTTCTACTGTATTTCAAGGAGTATCAATGGGAAGTTCCCAAAGGACAGAGCCATATTCAAGAACAGGGCAAACTATGGAACAAAAAAATACCTTAAATGGAGTGACTAGTTTGAATTCAACTGATATCCGCGATTTATGAAACCAAGAAGTTGTAATGCTTTACAACAAATATGTTGAGTATGTTTAATAGGACATACAGTCAGTGTCAAATTGGAAAGGTGACAAAAAGTCATAACTGAGCACTTTGATACGTTAAGAACAAGACCCAATATGGTACTCCCCATGTTATACTAGACGTTGAAGGTCATTTTGAAGTAGTTGACAGTCATAAATCGATTGGATTCGAAGGTAGACCTTGATGTCATCAGCAAATATTAAGATTTAGCATGCTGGATAACTGATGAGGCTGAATTAACAAATAAGGCAAACAGTAATGGCGAGAGAGAACAGCTCTTTGAGGTACACAAGAAGTAGGTGTAAAATGATCAGACGTAGCAGAATGGACATATTTACCCATAGTTCACTATTTATTAGGTATGATCGTAGCCAAGAGATAATAGGTTCACCAATACCTATACCGTCTAAAGTTGATACAAGCATACTGCGTGGTTTACGAGATTAATAATTTAAGATATTCGATTTTAAAATATATTTTACGTTCTATTATTATCTGATTAAAAATTTTTACGTTCAATATTTGGAATAAAATACTTACACCAATGACATTTTTTTCGAATGTTCATTTTAAAAAAAATATGGTCTCCATTGACGCCCCCCCTCTTCCTATGTATATATGCCACTGGATAGCATAATTTATTAAATTAATTGTTGTCAGGTATACTTTGTAGTGGCGTACTCGAAGGGGTTAAGGGGGAATTTCCCAGGGTAACACTTTTTAAGGGTGATTTGTTGAACAGCCGTTTTTTTGTTCATCAAACTTAGTAGGATATAGATATATTGGGGCATCGAATATAATATGTGTTTACCTAGAACAACGAAACCCTAAATATGCCAATGAGGTAAATTATTAAAAATGGCATTCAATAATAATTACCTAATGTATACATATAATAATTAAGAAATCCTTATATATACATATATTAATTTATCTTTATATATACCTATGTAATTCTTCTTTGCGTAGTCTGTTAGTGATCGTGTAACTTCTGAACGACTTGACCGATTGAGATCATATTCCTACAATATATTTGTATTGTCCATACAATGGTTCATAGCTAAGACCCGTTATGTAGTGCCATAGTCAAGTTATTCACAAATTTTATATTTATGAACAAAAATTATTTTGGTATATTTCGGTATACGTCCGATGGATGGCGTTAAATTTTCCCTACACATTGCATTTTAAACTTTGATATCATTTCTGGACTATTGCATTAATCAACTCACAATTTTCATTATTTATCGTTAAAAAAGGAATTTAATATCAATTATTAAACACAGATGTTACTGTTGTAGTTACAGTGTAAATCAACATTTTAATAATTAATTATTAAAAAAAATAAATAAATAAAATAAGCGATATTATAATCAAAATAAAAGGTAAACGATTTAAATAAATATCTTGAATAATGTAAAGTTACACTGCGATTTCCCTATTGCAATGCATACAATAGTTCTATATAAGTCGGCATATCAATCTAATCTCAATCAACAGACATTTAACACAATAAAAATGTATATCGGAAACCACGAAAGCTATTGAAACTAGAGTGCTTATATAGACCGAAACGATATTCACACCCTTCAGCTACTCGAACTGCCTCCCATATTTTTTGACCTGAAAAAGGTCACTCAAATTGCTCCGATAAAAGTCGATATTTCATATTTTAGTAGAGAAAATTATTTATATTATTATATAATATGGCACGCAGTGTTTTTTAATTATTACGAAACGATAAATGTGTATTTTTTAAACAAAATTTACTTTTGGTAACAGCATGGTGGTTAAATCATCGATTTTGGTTAAATTATTTTGTAAACTAAGACCTCCTAAAGTTTCGTAAATTAACACTGTAAGTTTATATTTTATATATTTACCAAACTGTATTGTTTTTTTTCTTCATAAATATATTTTATTGCAATAGACATATTATATATTATTACTTAATATGTTAATCTACTATAATGGACCCAGAAAGTATTCATACGAATACGAACAGTTCGTTTATGTGATCGTGTATAATAGTATAATCATTGTTGCACAATATACGTCACGCAATATTGGAAACAAGGTTTAAAAAATATATCGATATTATCGGTATTGATAAAATAATGTGATACATAGATGGGTATGATACAGAAAGTATTTGATATACTCGTATTGCCTCTCAAACATCCGGGTGACAATTCGAGTAAAAAAAGGTCTACTACTTGAATTTGGAAGGAAATTCGAGTGCGCCCTCTTCACACCATAGGCTGGATTGGTGCTCCCATATGTTTTTGTTTGTTGTGCCGATGCTGTGTTAGATCGAAAATGTATATTTATTTATTTAGGTAATTTCAGTGTTTGTAGAGCCTCAAAAACCACTTGACATATTTTGACGAAAATTTCAGAGATTTTAAAGATACCAGGAAGGAACTATAAACTACTATTTATAAAAAATAAATAACGCCACACTCATCCGTAACTATTTATTATTTATTATATTCGATAATATTACATTTCACATCCGTATCATACCGGGCAAAACTGTTCGCGGACGAAGCCTAGTAATAATAAGCTAATTCAGCTAGCATGTATTATTATAGAATAATTAATAATTAGTAATTACCTAAAAAATCACTTTAAACACCTTTATTATTTTCCGTGTTAATAAATAATAATATAATATTATGTTCCTTTACTTAAATCAAATACATATATCTTGATGGGTTTAATGTTTGCCAGAATGAAATTGCACTAAAATAACAAGATATGTTGCAGCAGCAGCTATAGCCTATAAAAAACATATTGTTAAAAAAAAAAAAAACAGTAAAATGTAAATATATAAAGTCAATTATTTACTTATATTTTAGATTCTGAGCGTAGTGAGGAATATATATTATATGTATAATAATAATAAAGTACCTATTTGAAAGATTATTTTTTTATATGTATACATCTTTTCGGGTACCTTCTATAGGAAGGAGGCGAATATAAATTTTTGTTCATTTATAGTAAATGCATTATATACCTAACTAATACTTTAAAAATTTAATTTTCCTAAGTGTACAGGAATGAAAAATAATTCTAAATCAAGAAATAACATTATCCATACCGAACCATATCAGAATCGTTCTTCAAATGCAATAATTTATATTTGCTCTCAAATCTAAAATAATAAGACTAGGTATAATGTACCTGTTTGTATTTATTTTTGGATTCTGAGTGAAGCGAGAATTTTAGAATTTTATTTTACAATAATATGTTGTTTGTTGTTTTTTTATGTTTGTACCTATGTTACAAGAAGAACTGAATGAGTGATCTAAATATATTATCAATTATCATATGTATACATTTTCCGGTAGTAAATTGGATTTAATTGGTATTTTAGAGTTTACAGAGGTTGTTTTTCGATTTTCTCAATATATTTTTTACGCGTATGAAAAAACTACCAACAATGTCGAAAAACCGGGAAAACACGCGTTTTTCAACATCGATTAGAATATGATTATTGATTATATAGATTTGCACAGAGTATAAATATAGGTAAGTATTTTAGTATTTTAAGTCCTAAAAATGGTAATTTTATGTTGTAAGACTTGAAAATTTAATACTTAATAATAATAGTAATAGATTAATCGTAGGTACGTTACATTAACTACATTCCAAATATTATGTTTTTACACTTTATATTGAATTATATGTAAATTGACACTATAAGTGATGTACCTATATTGTACTGAACTCCGCTCAGAACCGTATATAACTATACAACAAGGTTGTATAGTTTTTTTTCTGTCCCGCAAACAAAATGCTTCCGTCTGCTACTGACCGGATTATTTTTATCTTTATATTATATAGTTTTATAAACAATTACCGATTTTATGACTTGTGTATTCAAAGTGAAGAAATCGTACGCTGTGAATTCGGCCGAGGAACTATGTATCTGATTTATAAATAACTGCAACTAAAATGTTTTTATAAAATACATGGGTATTGAGACATTGAAATTTATGTGATATATTTCAATATGAACACTGGACCAGTTTACACCGCGGGTACTAAGCTGGTGCGCGCCAAGCAGGTCCGCATCAAACATTTGATGCGTCCATGTTTACACCGAGCGTATTATCATTCTGTGTTATCAAAACATTACCAAAACATAACATTCAATTATTTGGAATTATATAAAATTAGAAGTATGATATTTAAATTTAATGGTCTGCTAATACCACCCAGAAGAAAACAACAAAAAAATTTAACATAACCTAAAATAAATAATTTTTGTGTTTGGTGCGCCTCGAATTTGGTCTGATACGTATCGTATCAGACTATATTGATGCGCTTCTGTTTACACCGAAACCTTAATGCGGATTAAACGTTTGGTACGCATATCAAGTACACGGTGTAAACTAGACCACTGCGGTCTTACCTCTTCTTTTGTACTGCTGTCCAAAATGCAATTATTAGTATCTGTAATTATCGATTTTGATTCCAGTGCCTATATGTAATGTAATAATTATAATCAGTTACGATGCTCATTATATTTATTAACAATTTTTAGCCGAAGTGATCGTCTTTAACCAGTTTAGAGCTTAGGACGTGCAGGTGACCCCTGTTGAAGTTTTTTTTTAATCATTATTTTAGGAGTGATTTTGAGGTGGGCCCGCCCACCTCAAAATGTGTAAATATCCTTTTGACTTTATACCCCCATTACTATTGGCATAATTTGGGGGGGAGGTTGTCCTACTCTGTCTGGATACCTCCCCGACTTGAAAATCTTAATTTTCCAAATTTATTATTACTTATACTCTTATTAAAAATATCTATATTAAACAGCAAAAGCGTTTGTTTTAATATTGTTTTATACCCCTTACAAGTATTAAAACACAGCTTTTAGTTATTTTTTTTTATAAAAACATGTTTTAGAAAAATGTGCTTTCTGAGAGACTAAGTAGTTTTAGTGCAAAAATGCATCTACATAAAATTAGAAATCATGAACTTGTTAATATTTTTTCAATGATTTTGGAAGGTTGTTGATGGTAAAAATATGAAAAAATCTAAGACATTGTGAATTTTTTTTTTCGACAAAATTATTAAAAAAACATATTATGAAAAAATTTTCGAAAACGGAAAATAATCAATTTAAGAAATTATTTATTTAGAACATTAATTCCATAAAACACATTCATTGCACACAAATCTGGGAAACTGGGAATGCAAAAAAATGAATTATTTCCTCGTAATTTCGAAAAATAGGAGTTGAAAATTTGAAATGTACACAGAGTATGTATTTTAATATTATAATATCTATATATTACGTTATAGGTACATTTCTTAAAAACATTTTATAAATTTTTTTATTAGAAGAAATTGCTTCTAAATTCAACGTATTTAATATCCACCTACAGCAGTATATATCCTACCTATATATATATACCTATATATATACCTATATCAAAACTGCTCCCACGGCCTACTGACCAGATTTTTTATTATTGCTTATTGACTGTAAAAGCGCCTAAAAGATTTTGCCCCCTTCCCTCGTGGAAAAAATCCTAGCCATGTGCCCGCTAATACCTTAGACACATCCCCCCTCCCAGAAGCGTAACTAGCAGGGGAGGGGACAATATACCCCCCCCCTCAAAAAAAAAGTTAATTTAGCCGACCAAATCGTATTGTCAGTATTGGCTATTCATGTGTAAGGTTCAAAAGCGAAAAATAAGCTAACTTAAAACACTACTCCCCCCCCAAAAAAAAAATTGTACATCACTCCGCCCCTGCCCCCTCTCCCATAAAATTGTCCAAAATACGGCACTGCCCATCATTATATTGGAAGAACTCTGACAATATAGGTAATATACTTACAATAGTGTTACAACACTGATTATCATAATATTATTCCACGAATTTTCCCATATTGGCCCGCCCGCCCCTTAAACGATATCGTCAGTGCCGCCACTGGCCTCACCTGTTTTGTCGTGTAATGCGCCATCAAGATGATTACGAACAATCGCAGAGAGTACTGCAACATCCATCCGTAGACCAACAGCTCCGACGGTGAGGTGTGGAACATTTCGTAATAGATGTCGAACAGGGCGACCACCCAGACGTAAAACACGGACATTCCCATGTGGACGCCGAACAGGTTGTTAAGGGTCTCGGTAGACTGGCGGACCAGCCAGTGTTTGATCCGCAGTATCTCGACCGTGTTGGCCATCGGATGGCCCTTGACCCGCGGCCGGTAGAAGTCTTTGTCGTACCTGACGGTGGCGCGCTGCGCGAACATGCCGCGGTCCCCGGTGGTCTCGTCCGCCCGCCGGTCTTTCAGACCGGACGTCAAAAACGGATATCTGGCGTGGTCGATGTTTTCTTCCTTGAGGTTTTTCAGATCCGCGTTGATCCCGCAGAACTTGGTGTAGACGACGAAACACTGCGCGATGAACTGCGTCTCCACGCAGCACATGCTCAGATTCTGCAGGTACAAGAACAGATAGTACACCAACAGGGACATGTCGTAACGGCTCTCGTAATAGTACAGGTAGTACAGCCGGCTGACGTTGGTCGGCACGACTATGATGAGGTACAGGAAAACGATGGCGAACGAGAACGTCTCGCGCCTCTTGAGCTCCGCGGCCGTCGTCGGCGAGTACACTTCGAACGCCATTATGGTCGCCCTGTACCTAGACACTTTCTGTTTGCCGCCGTACACCACGGCGATCCTGGACAAGAACGTGGTCAGCGTCAATATCCTGTCGTACATCCCGATCAGCGTCGACGAGAATATGACGCACCACTGGTCCATTTTGCACAGGGTCTGCGAAGCGGTCAGGAAATTGTACACGCACGTGGCCAGCAGCAGTGTCGTGTAAACGTACTGGAATTTGTTGTAAGACAGGTCGGCGCCCAATATTCCACCGCACAGTTTCCAGAACGATCGGACCAGCCACTGCATCTCGGGAAGGGGGTGTGTAAGCGGTGCCTACTTGCTCGGAGTTTTTAATGTAAAAAATAAAATAAATATTCGTGGGCCAGTTCGTCGGGTAACGAAATAGGTATGTACCTATATAAACGTACGAAATGAAAAATAGAAAGAAAACACCACGCACGCTTTGTGTCGACTCTTCGCTTTTTTTTCCCGATATTTCATGTCAAAACACTCGACTGTATCCACTACACATGGGCATACTTGAAAGATGTCAATTATGGCGTACCTTCTGGACACGCGTGGCACTTATAATATATTATTAAGTAATAACATTTTTTCGTTTTTTTTTGTTTTTTTTTGTTTTCTGTTCGTGTACTTATACGTACCTATACGGTGTACACTTGACAATCGTTAATAATTCCATCCATATACCTTATACCTATGATGTGTCCATATATTAAATAACGGTTAGTGCAAAATGTCGAACGACCATATAATATTAACGAGGCGAGGAAAAATCGTGGCATTAATCATATACCTATATCATCATCAAACTTACGGTTTTATGACGAATATTTTATCAACATTATTTTTACAAAAAATAAAAAATTTAAGCCCGTCGACTTTTTTTTTTTTTTATTATTTACCGGCTACTTTTCAAAGTTGAAGACGTATACTGTATATATACCTATATAATATAGTGTGTGTATATAGTTCATTATATAATGTCATAATCGTTGCAGGCGACCGATAATACGTACAGAAATATTCATTGCACTGTGTGTGCCCGTTTTCGGTAGGTACCTTACCTCACGAAGTTAGAGACGTAGTCCATTTTATTATATTTTATTTTATAAAAACGAGTGGCCGACTAAATATGGGGAAATTTAAAAGCGGTGTGTAGTGAGAAACGTGAAGAATATGATATTTTAAACCCGATGAGGAATGTACACGGTTTAAATCATTTCTGTTAAGATAACACTAGTTTTGTTAAAAAAAAAGTAGTGGATGTTTTAGCGATACAAATAACCAGAAAAAAAGGCCTCGCAAATCCTAAGGACAGCAGCCCTAGCTGTGTCTACCTACCAAATGTTATACCGCATATTTAAATCATTCCTCCTGAGAGCTAACTTTTGCGACGAATGATATTTCGGTATACAAGGACGTATCATAATAATATAGATTTTGACGAGTGTATATAATATAATAATATTACTCGTCAAAAGGTTAATATTAACGATGGACTGAACGGAATTAACGATTGCACTGGCCAAACATACAATTCGTGTGGGAGCATTCACGATTATTAGCATGACAGTATAGTGTAGTATACCAATACTGGACCTTGGACAATGAAAATACTTGCATAATGCATATTATATGCACCAGTCGTGTAGGGACAAACAAAATATTGTCCATAAGATATATTATTATATTATTACCCAGTGTCCATTTATAAACATACACCACAGTCACGTGGGACCGGCTCGATTTAAATGTACCATCATCTTCGAGTCGCTACGAAAATACGTAAAAAACATCCTATTAAATTACTTATAATATTTATATTTACTGTATATAGTTCAAAGGAGATTGCTCATAATCTTACATATTTGCAGATATTATAATTTATACAATATTATATCAAATAGTGTGTTGATCGATGATCTGCGAATACGATTCAATCATTATCGGTTGAACGGAATTGCACTAGAATAACGAAATACGTCGCACCAGCTGCAATAGCCTGTTATAATATTATAATATAAAATGAATTAAAATATTTATATCGGAGTTTTTAACACAATATCATACATCATTATTCGTTTGAACATTGGAAATATTAAATAATAAATGTATGTACACGATGTACCTATGTAATTCCATATTGCTCACGTTTCATTAAAATTTGAATGCCATGTACAAGCTTATTATTGTACCTATACACTATATACATAGGCGGCATTTAATTGAATTTGGCCAATTTGGGGATGGTGGGTCTGTCACTATTCAGTACAAACAGTGATCCGCAGAGGCTTCGCTCTCGTATACAATATTTTTGTGACTAAACTTCTAAGCTGCAGCCCCTCCCCCCACCAATTTCCGTCCATGCCCAATTAATATATATATAGATATCATTCGTTATCTGATCATTAATATACTGAGACCTTCATTTTACTATTTTAGTTTATTTATATCATTTAAAAACTAATTTACATTTGATTTCATTTAGATTAATAGATAGTACAATCAGTTCCGGCGCGAAAATTTGTGGGGCCTGGTGCAAGAGATATTTTGCGGAGTCTGACTCAAGACAAGCAGAAAAAAAAAAAAGAAAAAAAGTCTTTCACTATTTCCACGTGGCCCATAGAGTAAATCGACTCCAAAAATTGCAAACAAACTTCATTACCCCCCCCCCCTTACGACGACACTGAGTAGGTATACTATACACTTTCATTAGAAATTAAAGGCGTACTTACTGAAGTGATAAGACGGGTATTCAGAGTAAATAAATCATAAGGGGTAAACTCGATTGAAGGACTAGACAAGTGAGTATGGAATAGCTGTAACTATATAGATAGGACATGAATAATTTATTTAATACTATATAAATTAAAATACTTGGTTTTAAACAAACTCACTTCTTCTTTTATACTACTATCCAAATATAGATTGTTTATGTCGGTTATTAAAGTTTTAGTCCTTACCGTCTATAAAATATATATAATTATATAAAACATTTATTAATTTCAATATTCATTTATACAGTATATTTATTATAGCATTAATTATAATATATAGGGTACTATAGAGTATAGATAATATTAGGTATATTATATTTTTTGACCATTTTTATGACCAATAAATCGTTGATGCACCTACTTGTTTTATATACCTATTATTTATATAATATATGGTAAATTATTAAAAATAAATATATTTAAAAAAATATATTTTCGTGTTTTTTATTTTTCATTTATAACCGGGATGATGGACCTACAAGGCCCGGAATAAGTCTAAAAAAAAACCCGTAATGATGACTTGTCTTACGGTCGAAACTAGTTGTTATTAATAATTATTATTATTTTTATAAGAGTATTACATTTTTTGAATTGATTAATTTTTAATTTTAGTAAATGATTACCAAAGACATATATGTGAACAGATATAAAAATGTATACCTGGTATATATTATATATGCTTCTGCACACCTTTCAAATTTCATTATTTTTGTTCTTAAACAAAACAAAAGAATACGTTAAAGAACCATTATTATAAATCAAGTAATTCCGTCGCCCCTTGGAAGTTTTTCAGGTAGGTAGTAGGATTCAAGCAGGTGTTTTGAAGTCAAGAACTTTTTTATAACAAATTGGTTATAATTTATATGAACTTAAAGAGGTAATTTTTCGATTTTCACAGTAGTTTTCTACACTTATATAAGTTTAAATGAAAACTATCTTTTATAACGGAAATTTTTATAAATGGAAAAATAACAAATAAAGTTATTATGATTCCCTAGTATTTTTAGATTCTGAGCGGTGCGAAGGAGCTAATGGTTTTACAATGGTATTTATTTTTTATATATATGTGTATACAATATTATACAAAACTTCGCTCAGAATCGTTTTTCGAATGCAATAATTTATCTTTGCATTCAATTTTTAAAAAAGTGTTTACAGAAAAAAAAAATAAACATCATTGTAAAACCACTAGCTCCCTCGCTACGCTCAGAATCTAAAATAATAATAGGTATACTATTCTATCTGAGGGCCAAAGGGACGATGACCCAACTTCCACCATCTGGACAACATTTTTTTTATTTTTTACTTATACAATTTGTATATTACATTAAATTTTATTTTTATATAATTTTATCTATTATTTGTACTATAATATAACATTATATACCCACTTTTGAAAACAATTATATATAGGTACCTACCGATATATTATAAATCATGTCAGTGGAAGGACTTCGTTCCAGTGGCGTAACTCGGATCAGAGGGTGCGATTGCATCGGATTAATATTCATCGATTTATGATGGGTTGATACTTGATAGTGATTTAAATCAAATATTTCCATAGAAAAATATGAACCCAAGAAAATAAAAAATGTCTTACAATATATTGTCGTGTATTTGAACAATTTCTAGAAATAAAATTACAAAAACCAATTCGAATGCAATTTAAATGTTTTTTAAAGCCGATCACTACATATAGACTATATAGGGAGTGCAGGAAATACATCACAATATTAGTGGATATAGGTATTGCATTTTAAATCGATGATAAATCATTTCTTTATCGTAACATTTCTGAGTGGAGCTCGGTGTAATGCACATAACTATTATTGGTTATTGCTGCTATAAAACCAATTAAAAAGCCTGCGCAATGCTCATATTTTCTACGAGTACCTACTTATAGATAGTAATACCAACCCGATTAACAATAATAACAACATACATCTAATTATAGCATCATATTATATATTTAATTGAATTTTATGTTATACATCATCTAAAACTTAAAACAAATAGGTACCTATGTCATTCGATGCTTATATTTTTATAAAATATTTTTAAATCATTTAAGAATTAAAAATAATTTACAAAATTAAATAATTATACATCAAAGTCGTCTGCGTATTAAATTTAAATATATTACAGTTTTATTGATATAATAATTAATATAGTTTGTGTATAATAATGTCAACTATAATATAATTTATTTATAATCATACTATGTTTATAGTTTTCATGAATCAAAAATATATCTATTTCGATTTAATATTTATTAATACTTTGTTTATTTTATTTTTTAACGCCTTAACTACGCCATTATACAAAAGAAAAAAATCGATTATAATATCGATCATTTTTATTATATAAATTCAATTTTTTCCAGAATGAAATTGCACTAAAATAACTAAATATGTTGCACCAGCAGCAATAGCCTATAAAATAAAAATATACATAGTAGGTACCTATATTATAACATACCTTCCTATAAACTATATTATATATACCTGCATTAAATATATTGTTTTTTTTATGTAATTTTACAATTTTATAAAATATATTATATACCATAAAAACTAAATTGATTTATGAATTATAAGCTACATAAACTGATAATGTATTGATCGATTAGTATTGATGAAGTATCAGTGTCATAAAAGTAACAAAATTATTTCAATGATAATTATCATTAAAATTTAAAAAAATTAATTTTTTGAAGCTCGTGATTTTTGGGAACATCATACAATGTACATTTTTATTGTGTCTATTAACTTGTCAATATATATTGCCGCCTGTTACTCGTGTATAGGTAATATGTAATATAATATGTACTCGTATATCTAATCTAAGTGAAGAAATTACTCCAAAGGACTTACACATTATGTCAATCGTGTACAAAACGATGTGTATCATACGATAAATCAGGGAAAGCTTATAATTCCAAATGACCAAATATGAAAATGAAGCTTTGGTCAAACAAGACTTTACCAAATGTTTATAAAATATTATAATTCTTTTTAAAATTCAATATCAATTTTTAGTGTCATCTTTAGATATTAATGAAATTTGTACACGATGTTATAAATACATATAGGTATACTGCTACTGTGTGCAGTTTTTAATTTCGAAATTAAAGAAAAAAATTCAAATGAAAAACTACGGACACAATTTGGAAACACGGATATAATATGAATATACGTATAGATTTTCGGGCTTATAGTCCTATTGTAAAATTCTAAAATGTAAATTGATAAGTATAAAAATAAGTTTTTTTTTTGCTTATTTTTCTACATTTTATGCATGAAAAATTAATAACTGTTTAATATCTAATTCATGCAATTAGGTGTACCTAATATTCGTATCTATCGTATGTAAAAAAAAAAAAAAGGAATACTCACTGAAGTAATGAGTCGGGTATTCAAAGTGAATAAATCACAAGCCGTGAACTCAGTGGAACGACTGGATATTTGAGTATAGAATAGTTGCAACTAGAAATATAAATAATAACGTTAATAAAATCCTTAAGAGAACCCGATACATTTGCTTTTTAATGGGTTATAGACAATTTTTATGACATTTTATGAAAAATAAAAATTCAATAATTTAAAAATATTTTAATATATTTTAAAAATAGTGTTGCATCAGTAAAATTTTGTATTGTTGTGTTATCACGATGTTTTTGTTAAAAATCACGTACACGCTCAATACCTAATGGCTAATTATTACACCTCACTTAGTAATCAC
Organism: Pemphigus obesinymphae; assembly: GCA_025469235.1. Taxonomy (NCBI): domain Eukaryota; kingdom Metazoa; phylum Arthropoda; class Insecta; order Hemiptera; family Aphididae; genus Pemphigus; species Pemphigus obesinymphae. Next base: position 82,049 of record JAIPRL010000527.1, read on the forward strand.
AGAGTCGAAATGTATAGGTATATAAAATATACGAAAAATGAGAATATTTACTGTGCCCGAGCATAGAGTTTTTGATAATATCATATTATGTTCTTTTGAAAGCCTGAAATCCAAGATTGAAAATCGTAAACTGTTCTCATTTTCAAATTTAAAAAAATATTTTAAAATAAAAAATGCACATATAGCAAAATATATTCTAATTTTTCATATTTCTTATACATTAATACTATATTATATTTTTTAACTATATTAGATCCTCACCTCTTCTTTTGTACTACTATCTAAGTACCGATTGTTGATATCAGTTATTAATGTTTTAGCATTAACCGCCTAAAATAAAACAATAGATACATTTAAAAAATAACTCATTTATAATATATTTTAGTGCAGATTGTAATTTGATGGAATTATCGAGTGCTGACGTAAGTCATAAATAGGTACATAATATTATATAAATAATTATTTAATAAATTCTGTAGTAGGTACGTCGAAACTATATACCGTGTCCGCGGAAACAAGGTACACTTTACCACACATTACCCTGTAAATATTTTTTCAATTCTGTTTTCGGGGCATTAAACTAGACTAATGGATCATGAATTCCGAAATGAAAAAACGTTGTCATGGAAAATAATTCGATTAAAGCGATAGTGGTCATCGACGAGTAAATATCGAAACTTTCCATTGTTGTTTGGTATTTCTGATTTTTATTGAATTGTATTTTATACAATGTAACCTCTCTAAATATAAACGAAGTGATGGCCACTACTCTGGATTGCAATACCGTCAATGACGTTGACAATGCATCAGACCGATCGTCGATCTCGTGTACGATCGACGGCACACAAATTAAGTTAAATACACACGTGATTATTATCACGACGGAAAATAAAATTTAAAATGTATTAAAACTCGAATGAAAAATTTTTACACCATAATATTATACTTGAGAACATTATATACTATATTTAATAGCCAGACTGATCGATACGATTACTATTTTAATACTCATTAGTACCCTATAAACTACACGTGTTTGAAAATAAAACGAAATTTTATTTTATAATTTTGTTAAACGCTTATTCTAAACTAATTTTCTTTACTAATTATACCATTAGACGTGCACCACTTTCGACTTGACTTTTGTGTATAAGTCGTATATACCTAATAACCATCATCTATATGTATCAACATAACATAATGATTGACGGTTTGGTATTTTAATGATTTTGTTTTATGACAGGAAGGTGTAACTAAATATAATATTACAATAGCCTAAAACGGCTATTGTTTCCATAGTAAAATTAAATAAGCCATCAACAAAATAAAACATAATATTATACAAGTATGACGCGTACATTCATAATTCAAACCTAACCGAGATACTCCCACAGGACACCCCGGGGTATCCTGACCGAATTTCTAAACTATTAGGTATCCAATTACTGTTGAATGGGCAACGTACTTCCAAAAGGGAATGCGACTAAGACAAAATTTGGGGTTAATGATAATTGAGAACTAGAGGTTACTCCACTTGCGATAAGTGGCTCCAACCCAACATTAGGCTGACCAATAGCGTTAGTAATCAGATCTGAAATTGAGAACACTTCGTCTTGAATAAAACCTTGATAACAAGCTTTCGTTCCACACCCTGTTATCTTATAATCCGTGATATATAGATGCGAGATGAGTATATGAGAAATCACCTGATTAAAATTATAATAAACAATAAATTTACTATAGGTATTCTTCACATCGCTGCACACCGATTGTTTCTATAACTACGGGATTGGTTTTGGTATCTATATAATATATATATAATTAGTAAAGTTTTAAATATACTGCAATAGATCCATTATAAACACCGGTAATTTTGCGTTCCCGGTTTAGTATTTCTTTATGTGTTTATTGAATAATCGAAAAATTACCTTCCTGGTAATGTTTTTCTAAATTTTTAGATCAAGTCTTCTAATTGAGTTATCGAAATTATTCCCAGAAAAAAATTAACATATTTTAATACCAACAGATCTAGATTTTCCACTGTAAAATCTAAAATAAAAAAAATTTTAGACTTGCAAACTGTATAGCTATGGCTATATGTTGTTGGATGTAAGCATGACAAATAAATAAACAAAAATTTATTTTGTCATGGCTATAGGATAGTTACTCTAACTATACTCAAAAATCTCGAAAATTATTAAAATTTTTTTTTTTTTTTTACAGTCACTTAAAGTTTTTTTTATAACATTCATTGTTTTGGTATAAAATATTAAAATATCCTTGTAATTCCAAAAAAAAAAAAGGATTTAAAATTTTGACATCTCCACGGAGTAAATATTTTAAGTAGATACAATTTTTTTTATTTTTTTTAATTGTTTGCAATAATTAGTTACATCCACAAGCTTTACCTTAAAATCATTTTATCTAAAGAAATGATTTACCATTGCTTTCAAATCCAATACAGGTAATATCCTCCATCTATAGTATTCTATACGACAAGCTTTTTACAGCAAAAACAGCACCTCCAGTAAAGTATAATATAATATAATATATAAATAGGATCGATATAATTCAGGGTCCTGGTTGGTGGCCTACTGGGTCCCAACAGTGCCGACGCAAGGGAAGGGCGAGGTGTGCCCCTGTACCTGACCCCGCAAAATGTATTATTGTATTGTATGTAGTGTTATTAACAATTTTATTTTGATTTATTGGATAAAATATGTACACGTGTAATATTTTATTTTCGTACCTATTGTAATACAAATTGTGAAACAATGATAATATATACCTACCTGCTGCACAGCAACTGCACATACGTCCCGTATAATGTATATGTACAGTACACATCGCATATAATTTTTTATAGAAAAATAAAAAATAGATATTAGGTATAATGACGTGGTTATATTAAATATAATATTTTATCGTTTGTCTTCGTCGATTGTCGTATTACAGTTAACATGAATATAATCTGTGTAGTCTGCAGTGATTCAAATCGTATTTATTGATTTTTTTGATCGAAGACATCTGGCGTTAACGTAAGTAGTAAATACTTTAAAGTTTAAATGTTATTAATAAATATAAAATAGTTATGGGTACTAAATATTTAAGTGATCTATGTATATAAATAAAAAAGCGGCTTTTTGTCCCGAATACAAATATACCCTGTTTGAGATAAATTTTACACGACATTCTTTGAACTCCCGAATGTGTAATAGACAATAGGTGTATGAAATGTATCATTTTAATATGGTTGAAAATATTATGGTTCAATTTACCATAGTCCTATATATTATGTCTATACGGTTAGAATTACGATGTAGGTAATCAATATGGTTGTTTGATTATACATGATTTTATCATACACATAGTTAAATTTATTAATATATAAAAATAAATTTTATTAATTGTATATTTTATAGTTACTATGTTTCAAAACAAACATTTTTTTTTTATTAGGTATTACTAAAAAATGTATTCTTTTTTCAACTATGAACTATATTATATTAGATTATAAAATCGAGAGAAATATTAAATATCAATTTAATTTGAATTTTAAAATTAATTGTCTGTATATTTTAATTTAACAAATAATGTATCTTCATGGCAGTGGCGTATTTACGAGGTAAGAAGGGGATATAGAAGTTGGATCTCTCCCTCAAGAAAATTCTAAATATGCTATTACTTCATTAGGTAGGTACCTATAATATAACACGTAAAATTAACTTTGTTTTATCCAAAGTAAAAATTATTAATAGCAATAATTCGTTTTAAATGTTATTGGGATTATCTCAAAATGGCTAAATGTAGGTAGATACCAAATAAATTTAAATATATCGGAAAATGAGCTATAAAATAAATTAAAGGAGTTGAATGATTAATAATACTCAGATTATTCGGTTTATCCGAATAAAATAGATACCTATACTTATACTTATGGCTACCTACCTAATTATATATTAAAAGCTCCTGACTTTATTTTCTAATTGTAATTTTTACTTATACTGCTTACAACAATACAACATTTAATTTTAATTTAATTTATCTGAAATTGTTTATATTTCTTGCACCCGGCCCTGCAAATTCTCGCGCCGACACTGAATCCCAAACAGACCGATTTCTTTTCCACTGGTGCGGATAGTACACCAGGATATGTCCAGGGTCTGGTAAGGTGACATGTGTCGGGGGCGCAGTACCTAATACCAAAGGTACAATTTTTAAGAAACATTTATGCGAATGTGATTTTTTTTGTTTATTTTCCAGGTTTCAAAACAATTATTTCTCGATTTTCACGAGGGGCACTGGATGGGCCAGAATATTTGGGAGAGGGGGCGCAAAATTGTCATCTTACAAGGAGCATTATTACTGTTGCTCATCTCGGCCCTGCAGTATACATATCTATGACACGGACTCCGTATGGTATATTATTCCATGGGTATATTATTATGATGTACATATATTATCCCGTGGGTATCCTGCCCCGGGCCCGCAAACAGAGACGAGACTAAAGACTAGGAGGAGGGATGTTATACCAAAAACAGAAAGTTGATGATTTTTTTTTTTTTCTTATTTACCGCGTTGTGAAGAAGTATTTCAGAATATACCACCCTTCCCAGAAATATATCTTCGGCTCGTCCCTGCTCGCAAATGGCTGTACTTGCGGCGTGCATTAAAAGTCTAGATGACAGACAGTATATATATATAGAGAGTATTCCTGTTGGTATATCCTCTGGCCGGACTCCCTATGCTACTAGCAGGGCTACTGAACAAAATAATACCAATGATGATAATAATATTGGAACCTATATATCTTCTTCTGGCTGATGCCGAATTGGTTCCCGGGTCTAAATCGCAGTGTCCGAATTGGTTCCCGTTTTAAATCCATTAATATTCAGGTAGTGGCCGAATTGGTTCCCGTGCATATATAATATATACGAGTATTATAATACGCACATATATAAGTATATTACATAGAAATAAAGTTTTTCGAATTTTAATAAAATGTAAGTACTTTTTTTACTGTTATAGTTTTTCATTTGCCTTTCCACTTTTACATACTTAATAGGTACTATCATCCTAAGTGTAATATCATTGAGCATAGATTATATCATATATTATAATCAATGGTAATATTAAGGTAATTCAGTAAAAATGTGCTGGACACATTGATTTTTAAAAATTATTTTTCACACGATATAGATTTTATGTGATTTCTTTAAATAATCGACCGAAATTGGTTATTGGAGTACAGTAATAATAATTACGAGTATATAGATAAAGTTTGAAAATATTGATAACTTTAAATTTATGACCTGTCTCACACTAACTAATCTCGACAGATATTTATCACACGACATACTTTTCAATATTTTATTATTCGACGACGTCGAAGACTTTTTTTATAACGATCTAATGGCCATGAAACCATGCTCTCTGAAATTGGATCAATTTTTTTACTACGTTCATGATACATATATAGTAGCAGACTGTACCTATCCTCCAAAGATGTGGGCCCAATTTGACAAAAATATTGAATGAACTACGAATGGTTGTGAATCGTTCCATTCAAAGCTAAATAGTGAATTTACTAATGCCCATCCTAACATAGGTATTCAACTTCATGGAAACTTTGAATAGTATTCAAACACTAAATTATATCAAACTTCGTAGTATCAATACTAGAAAACGAACAGCCAAACAAGAAAAAAATATACAATACTTGGATAATTGCATGAGAGACTATGAGAATGGGATCCTTACACGAATTAATTATTTGACGAAAGTCAGTTTTAAGTTTATACCAAGAATTTAATATTTTTTTATTTAATGTTTTTGAATTTTTTTTAATGTGTGTATTTTAAATTTGTATATATTTATTACATATTTCTATTAACCTTACAATATATTTTTATATTTTATATATACGGCCACTACCTCCGATAAACCCATTTCCAAACGGGAACCAATTCGGCCACTACCTGCGATAAACCCATTTCTAAACGGGAACCAATTCGACCAAATGGGAACCAATTCGGCTACTCCCCTTCTTCTCTCCCTACTATTTGAGGTCGACCACCCTAGTCCTACACATCCACTTAACATAATACATAATATTGGAACCTATATATCTTATCTACAACCTATACTGAGAATTAATTGAAAGATGAAAAATCAAGCACTTGAAAACGATTAACGATTAAAATCTGTTTATTAAAAATGTATAGGCCTAGGTAATTCAACAAAATATATGAACTGATTATCGAGCGTGGCAAATCGACAAGTGAATGAAATAAATGGTTTTACAACATTTTATGATATCATACTGATATAGATAGTAGGTACAGTGATATACAATTTTTGTAGACAAACTTTTTTATATAGTTGTATTTACTATAAAATAGGTTGATCCAACTATTTTATATGGTTCGATTTAAATGACTACTTTATATAGTTGTATTTACTATAAAAAAAAGGTTGGTTCATCCATAATAATTCAACTAATCAATTTTAGTTCTCCCAACTAAACGTAAAGGTAAAAAATCCAACCTTTTACTATAACTAAATGTTTTTTTTTTCCGCGTGTAAATTGATAAATAGTGACAACTGGGCAAACACCAAATGTTCCGTTTTTTGAGTTGCTCACAAATTACATTATTATACGTCGACCGAGTACGTATGTGTATGTAGACTTTAGGTAAATGTACAATTGTATATTTTTGAGTCTATACATAAAAATAAAATTGGGACCTGCAAGCGCCCGAAACGGTAATAAAACGTATGGATTGAATTTGACCGGAATCAAAGTGGATATCTCTAAAAAATCGTTACTATAAGCCATTAATTGTCAAACCGTAACTTCAATCATTATCTACCTAGAAACCCTTCAAGTGTTGTATTTCATTGTAGCATTTACACCGTCTACCGTACCATGTATAATATAATGCTGTATTATATAGGTAGGTACCTATAATTATTACATATTTTCTTCATTAAACTTACTTGTTTACTAGTTGTATCAGCCACATATATTATGGTCAAGAATCTCATTCCATAAAATATATTCCAGCCGATAGCTCGCACTAGTTCATCTTGTTGCTTTTGGTCATTCGAGCCAATGACGTATCCGAACATAGAAAAATATAGATTGAACAATACTTTCAAAAAACAAGCCGAAATAGATCCCAAAAGATGCAATTGGTACGTAGAATTTAATTGACATACCATGTTGCAAAATTGTCCATAACAATATCTATATATATTAAAAACAAATATGTTGGTTTAATTCAATTATTTAATCATATTAATAATATAGATACTATATATTATATGGTTATTAAGTTTTAGTGTAAGCACACTCCTTATATTATAGTATGAAAGAAGTAGTTTTAAATAGTATAAAATAATTATACATATTCCATTGCACATATACGGACGTCCATCTTTCATTATCGTTAATATAATATATCGTCTATATCGTTATCTGATTTATAGATTTCTAAGTTCTAATATAAGGTGTCTTCTGCTAACAAACTGTTGGCTATACACCGAACATTTACCGATGTATTTTATACGTTTGATGTGAAAAGTTCCGAATGGGGTTGGGGATTTAACCCCCTAATCGGTTTTTTTTATATAATAATTGTATATATATCTACCGATATAAATGATAACGGATAATGTCTAAAATTATTACATAATATAATATATTCTACAGTTAAATTTGACCTATTTCAATGGGTTTAAACGGATATTACCGGACAGACGTCGGAGAGTATACTTGTTTAGAAGAGATATTATATCCCACCCTTGACTATTTTTCATTCCTGACTAGGTTATCAACACCTAGTGTGAATTATTTACATACTGCATAGTAATGTGTAAACCGAACTCAAAATATAAACTATAATAATATATAGGTAGATATACCTATTTAGTATTTATACATATATTTAAAGATATCAATTTTTCTATAAAAGAGTGAAAATGTGTTCCATTGGACTTATAGTTTTCTAAATCAATTTCTTACCGCTTCATAAACGATAAAATCGTAAATGCGTCGACGGTAGACAGTCTTGTACAGCTCTTATTTTCCATTCTAAAGGGTAATCTATAAAGGAGTACTCGCAATATTTCTTTCAGTTCTTCCAACCAGTGGCGTTGAAATCTATCTTCAAGAGTTGTTTTTTTTTTTTTAACGGTTAATTACATGTGTATAATAGTTATAGGTTATATAATAGCATTCCTCTCAGACTGTTTCAAACACCTATTTCTTTATTTGTCTTAAGCTCTAGCCTGTTTATCTTTTCCATACGCCCCCATATCGCACATCTCCATAGTGCTTCTAACGCTTCCTTTTCATTTTCGTATACGGCGCCTATGTCCAGACGTCAGTTTTTATAAGTTTCTTTTAAATATAGAGGTTCAATTTCTTTTACGTAAATAGCTTTTTTTCGTCTTTACAAATTCCCTAGTATTAGTAAAAATATTATATTATAGACCTTATGGCTCAATTTATAGGTACTATGATATGAAAATGTATTATTTTAGCCATATGAAGGCCTCATGAGTCATGAACTATAAATAGGTACGTATACTTCTTATTTTTTATTACTAAACTATCAACAAGCTCTCAGTTTACAAAATTTGTATCATATTAAACTATTTTTAGAACGTATTTAAACATTTTTAAATTATTAAATTGTTTTTTTTTTTTTTATTTTTCTAAAATTTCAAGCTATATATATATTGGATTCATTTAAAACACTCTGAAATCTGCATTACGTCTCGCGTACATTTTAAAGCAGTTATATATATATCTGTTAAGATAAATGAAAATCTAACAAAATAATTTTAAAATGTTCAGATATTTTGAAAAAAAGTGATGTGGTTCTATATCAATATAATTTTCTATTGTTGTAAGTTGTTTTTTATTTGTGCTTGAAAACTAAAGGTTCTATAGGTACGTCAATAATTTAAAATGTTCAAGAGAGCGTTTTTACGTTTTAAACACAATAGGTAGGCACACTTGTATCTATTTCGTTTACTTTATCTGAAGCTATTATCTTATTTTTTAAAACAAATAAATCTTAAATGTATGTACCGTGTATACAATTATTAATACCTAACAATCAAACTATTCTAGTCGGAGAACTAAAAGTTTTAGTATTTTATAATTTATTCCATTATATTATACCTATGGCTATATATGCGTATACCTACCTACGTATAAGTAGGTACCTAAAAATTTTTGATTCTAAATTAATAACTTTATATATTTTATTTAATATGATACCAATTGTATGGCAAAAATATAATATAATAAAACTTTTCGTTTCTAAATTGTTTTCGTTATCTTTGAACAGGTACCTATCCAACATATATGTATCCAACAATTTAATATTTTGAGCCACATTAAATCAGTAGGTATTTAGGATTTTCTTGAAGGAGGGGAAGGATATGGAATATTATTTTCAAATTTAAATTGGTTTATTTGTATTTAGCTCAATGCAAATTAGAAACATCCAATTTCCAACATTATGCAATGTATACAGATATTAATATACCTATTATATACGTATAGGTACCTATATTATGAGAATGCCACTTATAAGTGTAGGTACCTATATAGATATATATATAGATAAGGTCTACGTAAAAACTTGGATTACAAAAATTTAGACGGTAAAAGTTTAGACATTAGATACAAAATTGAACTAAAAATTCGTGCCATAAAATCTGGAATTTTTAAGACTGTGAAAATATGGATTTTGAAATTTTTTGTAGCCAAAAATCAAAATATATTTATTAGGAGGATTAGGTAGGTACCTATTATAAAACTTGTTAATTTTGATATGATATTTTTTTCTTCTCCTATGCCTTCTCTCCCAACTATTTGGGGTTGGGCCACCCTAGTCCTACACTTCCACTTAACTCTATCACTCGCCATCATATCTCCCTCCTCTTTTTTAGTCTAATTTTGTTATAATATAAACTAAAAATTACAATAATACCTAATATACTCAAAAAATTTCAAATTCCAGATTTTTGCGTTCCAAGTTTTTACGTGATCCTGGTGGACATATATTATTATATTATATTTTACCCCAAATTTTGTTCGACGAAATTTACGCATTTGAATATAATATGTTATACATTTAAATTGTGTGCATTTTACTTCAAAAAAATTGTGACGAAATTTTATACTTTTTGGCTGTAACATCTACATATGTTTTTCTTGTTTTTTTTTTCAAAAAAAAAAAAAAAACAAAATTCAATGTTTACTTTATTTTAGCAATAATTAAAATAATACATATATATATTACACCTATCTATGTCAGACACGAACATATTTTTATTCGAACGATGTAGGTAAGGAAATCAGAGCGAAAGTGCGGAACTATGGAACTATATAATATTCTTACATAGATACCCATAACTATTGTATTAAAAAACTTGAAATATTTGAAAAATAAATATTTAAAAATATGTGAAATATTTATTTTAGTAAAATGTATGCTCATTTCAAGTTTCCAGAACTACTATTTTTGAAATTACGACGACGTTTTCGTTAGTTTCCGGTATGATTTTACCTATTACTACCAGTGTTTATCGAAAAAGTAAAAAAAAATCGATATTCCTACTTAAGCCTTCCAGATTACACGCTGAGTACACTATACATGGTGACAATTGGATCGAGTCTTTTAGTCGAAAAATAATGTTCACAAGAAAAACAATCGATAAATATTCTAAATACATTATAAATTTACAACATAATATGCACTTACCTATACATTTCAATGGAATCACACATTTTGTGACCATATCCATATGATAGTTCAGACAAGAATAATTGACAAGTTTTTTTTTCCACCAAAGCACTGCAGAAAAAATGGTAATTAATTTGTAAATATTATTCATTATGAATATACAAATAGCTCTGCAATAGCCGAGTCACCCATAGACTTTGGCCGGAAGATTATCAGGAAACCCAGTACCTATGTAGTAAAATGTAGTACTATATTATGTACACTACTAATATTTAGTTTTCGAGACATGAAATTTGAAATTGGCCAATAAATACTATATAATTAGGTAGGTAGGTATATGTACTATTTGAGAATGAAAACTCAACCATAACCAATTAATATAAAAGTAAGTACCTATACACTTCCTAGATTTGTATTATAATCTTTGTTTAAATTTCTAAACTCAGGTACACATGTATATAGTAGGTATCTACCAATTACCATGATAGAATTAACATTAATAATTTAATCTTTATTAATTCTATCATGATACCTATTACATACTACTATTCTACCATCGATTATACAAGGAAATTTATTTCATAATCAACCCTACTACCTAGTCAATAGTTATATGGTACCAGTTTAAGACTTTTATAAAGTACCTACCTACTTGTTTGTAATTTTCATATAATTATACAAATATAATTATGCTGCAAATTGTACCTAACAGAAAAACAATTATTATCTCATAATCAATTTTGAAATTTAAACAAATTTAACTAATGTTGATTTGTTGTAACAATTAAATTAATACTTTAATTTATATAAATAATCATACCTAGGTATCACATTTATGATTAAATTATATAACCTATTATTTATAAAAAAAATTAAAATGTATTTTTTAATGTATGCGGGGATGTGGTGATTGTAAGATAATTTTATTATTTTATTGTAAATTCTAATCTACAAAAACAAACATTAACTGTTAACCAACTAGACTACTTAGAGGTTCTTTACCAGCAGAATAAGATTATGTGTTAATACAACTAAGAATTTAATTTTTGTTGAACTATGTGTGCGTTCCAGAAAATAAGAGTGAAGACTTAGTATTGAGTAGTGAAATACTGACCCACGTTTGAAGTGCCAAAGGGACGCAATAGTTTTCAACTCATTGTTGATGATTCGAAAACGATATTCCAACATACATGCACAACGGATGAACTGCATATCAGTGCTAAAACAGGCCAGATTATTGAAGGCCAGTACAATGCACCATGCAATACCAGCCTTACTGTTCATAGCCGATGCAGTAAATACATAGTAGACGTTCACTAATATACCGATAATAATGAAATACCGCAACAGGTACTTGTCGAGAATCTGTAATGGTGTTTTACTGGAGTCGGACATATGCATTTTAATGTTAACCTCCATCAATCTGTCTGTGTTATGCAAAATGTCAATGAATTCACTTAACCTACAGTGGAGGTAAGTGAGTGTGACCAAACGGCTACAGATGCTCGACACGGTTATCATGATCGGGTTAAGAATATTCATGGCAGTAGCCAATACGCTAATTTCATCTTCCTCGAGTTCCATTCCAACCCCATTGACCACAGGTTTCATGGACGTTTCAAATTCCACGGTAAAGATTGATTGTTTGTAATCTTTCGGCCTAATTGTATGTAATATGTAAAACGGTGCCAGTATGCCATGTGCAATGGATATGATGAGTAAAACTAAGGAGTATATGTAATCCAACTTAGACATTAAACAAACTGGACCATTATTCTGATCTCCGGGTTCCATCTTCAGTGGCATGACTCCAAATATTCGGGATATTAAATTAATACAACGAAATGATTGATAAACGCTTGAAGATGACATGTTAAATAGGTATTACTTTTTCTTTGATATGATATAAGCTTTGGTTCTACATTATGTAATCCACACAAAAACCCTAACTAAAATGTAAACATGAACATATTGAACTTATATTTAAGATTCAGCTAACATAAATTATTGATTTTATTTAAATAAATAAAATAGTTCTAACAGACCCAATTGAGAAGTACCTAGTACTTATAATAGTAAAAATGTCAAAAGCACAGATAATCAAATTAAAATCAATGACATCAGCATGAATAATAATAATCACATAGAAATGAGTATTACATAAACATGTAATATGGTAATTGAGCAAAAATAAATAAAATTGTATAAAATTATACACTTGTCAAACAGTTCTAAATAAAATAACTCATTGATAATAATATAATACCAAAACATTATATACTATATACACATTAATTGAGTTTTCAGCAATTCATTTAATTCTGAATTGAATCAAATTGACAGGAAAAACAGATGGTAACTCAAGTAAAAAATAGAATTGCTTTTTTTTTTATAATTTATTTTTTTATATATATATATAAAACAACATACAAAATATAATAAGGCCTTAGAATAACTATAATAAAAAAGATGATAGTTTTCATATAAAATTATTAATTTTGAAATATCTAATACTTACAAAATAAATAAAAATATTTTACTTTTAAAAATTCATTATACAAATAAATCAATTACCTAACTGAACTATTTCTTATGCATACTGTGTAATAATAAATTAATAATAAATAAAACCAATGATTGGTAATCATTATCATGAATTCATATTAAAAAACACGGCCCAGATATGTAAAATCGGGATTTGGATTAGATCCTTGAGAAAGTTCCATAAATCCCATTTTTGTATAAAACTCAACATTTTGACGCTCCTTTGTTCTTAAAGGTACATGAACGCCAAATGAACCTATAGAAAGATTTGTATATTATGATTAAACCTATTATATGTATAATACAATTAGAAACATATGTAAGTGGTTATAAATAATAATATAATATAAATTTTAAAACTCATACCATTAGCTCTTAGTGCAGCTAGAAGACAAATGATTAGCCGTTTACATACTGATGAATCATTATTCACAGGTAATGTAGCACATGTCATTACAGATTGGTGTTGAGAAAGAGCATTAGAATCTGGCAATTCTTGATTTATATCAAAAGTATGAAACCAACTTATAATTTCCTAAAAAAATTAATAGTATATTATAATCATATATAATTTTAAATCATCAATATTTTCAAGTTGAAGATTGAAACTAATGAAATTTAACTTTCGGTTTATATGTATTATTTAGAACTTGATAATAAATATGAAACCGTATTACCGCAAAATAAGTTATTTTATTTATTTATTTATTCATTTATGCATATCACATTGTATTAAATAGAATTTGATTATTTTAAATTCCCGCCAAAAATTTGGTTACTTTCAGTGCTCTTATTTGCATTTTAAAACAGTTAAAAGTTTAGTTTCCATTGCCAAGAACATTATTTTCAGGAATAGACAATTAATATGTATATAAAAGTTTTATGATATGGCATATTGATTTTTATTATTTCATTATTCGGTGATCTCACCGAGTACCTATGTGTGTAAATGTTCAGTATTCATTTTAGATACACTCTGTATATATAGACAAATCAAACGGAATAATTATTTTTGCATAATGCTTTCAAAATAATATTGCAGATTTATACATTAAATTATCTAGAGAAAAGACACCAGAGAGTAAATGGAGATAATAATAATAAGAGAATAAAGGCAATAATCTAATTAGGCATATAGAAAATTGTAATTTTTCAATAATTATTAACAACATTGAATAAACTCACTTGTGAAACTGGCTGAACACCACCATCACCAGAATTATCCAATAATGGATATTTAGAACACATTTCCGGTAACCATGAAACTTGTAATTTTTGATAGAACTCTTTTGCATTTATAGCAGCTAATGCATAACCAATAACATTACCATTATCTTCTACAACGAAACAAAGTTCTGGACTGAGCATCAAATATGAGCCAACAAGCCTGAAAAAACATATATATATATATATATACATTTTAAATAAAAATTGTATTTCTTAAATTTAAAAGAACCTTACTTGTCAGGTATTAAATCTGGCATATCACATTTTTTTATACTATTATCATCAACACCTGTATAACTAGTACACCTGCAGATATTATATACAGCAGACTCATCTTCAAAAGTATATGGACGTATATTGTACATCTTATTAATGGGTATATCTGGAGGTTTATATATAAATAAATCAGACCCAGCATCAACAGGCATTAAGCGCTAAAAATATATATATAAAATTTAAATAAACAAGTTTTAATTTTTCTAATTAAATCAAAAGATTATTTTTGGTAAAAGGATGTCATACCAACAAATTTTCAATAAAAAACTTGCATTAGTATTTTTAATTTTTATCAACTTACAAACATATTAGAAATACTACAAAATAAAAAACAAATTATAGCTTTTAACATTATCTAAACTCTATTTAGTTTAAGTTTATACCAGGCGAGAAACAGACGCACAATAACAACAGCCAATAATAAAGAAGCTATTCGTTGACAGGGGTTTCCGCAACAAATTAATTTCACATGCATGTTTTGGAATAAACTTAAACTGAATAGAGTATAGTGTTGTACATACCTTATTTGTTTAATATATTTATTTTCATACTTAAAAAATTTAATTTTAATTTTAAAAATCAGAATACATATTTCAAAATTATTTCATGTTTATATGGGATTAGGTTAATATGGTTTAAAATGTATTTATATATACATATTATTAATATTCAAGGTATTACTTTAAGTATTTATTTACTTAATTTATATACGAAAAATATTTAACTTACTTGTAAATCAGCAACTAATCCACCCCTAAATACCCATGGTTCTTGGTCACCACTCATAAAGCTTTCTTTCCATCCTTTCGAAAACCCTAAAATGTAAGAATGAATTAATACTTGTAAAAACTATAACAATAGAAATAAAATAATAATAATACAATGATGTTTAAAAATCAATAACAGTAATTAATAAAAAAATTTATTTGCCCATTAAAATAGATCGCCTAAAAGATGACAAATGTTTAGAAAGCCCAATCTGGATCAAAACAAGCCAACAACCACAATAGTATACGGTTGAAAAACATTAAAAAATAATAATTCTAAAAGCAACAGAAAATATTTATATTCCAGGGGGTATTTAAAAAAAGGCAAATAATAAATTGATAAGTTAAACATTTTTAGGCGATCTGGTTAAGAAAATTAACAATAATACAAAGGCTAAAATATTACGACTTACAGTGAAAACACTAGTTGTGGTTTTATTTGACCAAGATTGAGTTTCTATTAAAGATAAAAAAAATTAAAAAAGAAAAAGAAAAAAAAGATCTACTTTAAACTAAATCATAAAACAAAATAAACTTACATGTATAAGATCCAAGGGTATAATTTGTAATTGACTGTGGAAAGTGGCCTAGTGCTAAAATTAATATATTTAAGTAAATACGTCAAAATTATAAACCACTTGAAATCAAAATACTTACAAAGCCATTTGACATAGAAATTTAACAATGATATAACACATCGAACATCCCATACATACGGATACAGGTCATGGACCAATTCTCTATTGGCACTAAATGTAAGTCTTTGAAATAGCTCATTCACTTGTTCAGACATTTCATCCATTTTCTGTGCTCTTTCATACCATTCTTCTATCTTTAATAAGTATTAAAATAAGTTTTAGTAATTTGTACAAATGTTTCGGAATAAAAAGTTCAGTAATATAGAAAAATTACATTCCATTAGATTAGAGTATATTTCATACTTAGGTAATAATCCTTTAACTATTTAATATGACATTCTATTCATAAAGTAATAGTGTATGTTTTTTCCTTCTAGCGTACATAAATAATAGGTTCAAAACTAGAAAAACATTTTTGAAAACATTTTCAAAAATATAAAAGCCCAAATCAAAACAAATGAAAAATAATATAAAATCATAAAATTACTTATAAAATATATAAAATAATAAATAACGGAATTCTAAACAAAAAAAGAAATAAGAAAACGATTCAACAATATTCAATTATATAGCTACTGCTACTGTATTGGACTGGGTAGCAATAGTATTATTAAGTTTTTATTATTTCATTTTATTGAAATAAATTTAAAATTACAAGTATTTATATAAATTAATTTTAAGTTTAATAAATTGATGATGCTTTTAAAAGAGGATTGAATAATATTTTGGATATGAGATTGTTTACTTAAACTATTACAATTATAAACTGCAAAATTAAGAAACCCATTAAAAGTATTTTTTTGTTCCTGAGAACTTGGTTTTTAAATATTTAAATGTAGGAATGTACCTATATTGAGAAATTTAATTATATATTATATTATATGAGCAGTGACACAACTACTTCAAAAATCTTGAGAAGGGTTAAGAAGACCTTACCCATAATATCTAATTAAGCAAAAAGGTCATAAACTTTTTTGTTGAATTACTTTCCCAAAAAACATATATTTTAATAATTATAAAAAAACAATTTTATTTTTGGGGCTAATTCCCCAGCGCCCACTAAGTTGAGCTTATGTATATGAGATACACGACCGAATATGAAATAAAAATAACCTATATTAATTCAATTTTACCCCAAAATTTACTTACTACAATTTATTTTTGTACTCTTTTAAACAAATAGGTAAATAACTTACTTCTGGTTTAGATTCGACCGATTCGTTTTTTTTTACTCTATGTTTATTTTCATTGGATACTAAATGTGCATTACTCTTTAGCCAATTAAACTCTGTTAAATACTGAACACTTTGAGGACCGTGTTCAAATGGTAAATAAAATAAGTCACACATAAGCAACAAATCTTCTTCCGTTAGATCCCTGAGATTTAGAATAAATAAAATGAAATATTGAAAGATTGAATGAAAAAAAAAAAAAATTAATTGTACCTTTCATATGAATGTTTTTGATCTTGTATTACATCAACAACCATATCAACACTAGGACTAGGTATTTCCACTTGCATTGAAACACTCTACAATTATTAACAATATTGTAATATTTTATATTACAAACATAAATTACAAAATGTGTACTAAATATACATACAGAACCATTGTCAGTATTCATAGCCGTATCTGAACTTTGTGGTGATAGTGCTGGTGACATGTTACAGTCCATAGGCTCACTGATAACTTTGCTTTCAGACACCAAAGAGTTCATTATCACCAAAGGTGGATTTATGTTAGCAACTACAGCAGGTTGTAAAATATTAGAGCTACCATTAATTACAGATGTCGATGAAATTGTTTCAACATTATTAGTTGTACATAAAGCTAAAGGCGTCGTAGAAGTAGATGTTGTAATGGTAGTTGTTGAGGTTGCCATACATGTATTAAACGACGCAAGTGGAATGGCTACAGGAGACATAATTGATACAGTAGGTTGAGGTTTGACAATAGGTCCATGAGCTTGTTTTTGTCTTCGAAATTCTGGTATCCATTCTTTAATTGCTATACGTAATGCTCTTCTAGAATGGTAAATATTTTCTGGAAGATCAATTACACCTTCTTCATCACTCTCAGTTTCTAATTTCATACTTTCATCTTAAAAAAAAATTAGACAAATTAAGAAATAAAATGGGTAATTATAATCCTATATATACATATAATTTAAAATGAAACTCGTCAAGTGTAAATAATGGAATAAATAATTAACTCAAATTATAACTTTATAATTAAAAGTTCTTAAAAGAATGTTACAAATGCACTTATTGTTTAGTCGTGCAAAATTCATTATGCTAATTAAGTTAAATTAAAAAATTACTTGTTATATTTTCATTCAATTGAAAAAAAAAAAGAAATACTTTTGAGGGCATATTATTAACACATTTATAAAATATTATTTTACAACAAATTTTCAGCGTTTTAAATTTTTGGTTTTGTAGACATTTTAAACTTTTTTTATCAGGTGATTTACAAACATTTTAAAATGCCCTTGAAAATATTCTTCTTTTTAGTAATAAGTGTTTAAACTTTAAATTTACTTAAGTTCTATATGGTAAGATTTTGTTATTGCTTGATAGATAAGACTGAGATAACAACAAATGCGAGTTGAAATATCATTAATTTAGAAAGTTAAAATTTATAATAATAACATATCGTATTATAGTCAAGGACACGAAAAACGCAGTGTGACTGTTGCTGTACCATGAGCCACATTCCGCCGCCAGTAACCAGGCAATCTCATTATGAGGTGCTCGACTAGCACGTGTCACCATATGCACATATTTTGTAAATTGTTTTGTAAACACATAAAAAAATATTAAATGTTTAATTACATAATAAATTAGAAGAATTTTATAACTAAGTTTAATTTTTCTGTTTGTATGTATTAAATTATAATAATGTATTTATACTAATAGAGTAATTTTAAAAAAGTGCGCAAATTTGTATCTACCATTAACAGAATTTTGCTGCTAGAATCGGGACAATCAAACACCAGTTTTCGTGCCCGTTAATTCTTTTAATATATTCACAATAGGCTACAGTGAAGTATAAAGTGTGAAAAAAACATTATATACATAGACTTATTTTAAGCTGAATTTAAAAATGACATATCAAGTGTCATTATATACACATTCTCAGGTGTTTCCTGAAGCAATGACAATCTACAGATAACACATCTATTGGATTTTAATGAGCATATTTTTATTTTTTTTCTAAGGATGCCTCAAACCAAGGTGTTTGGCCACTGAAAAATCTGGAAGCTATTGTTGCTATTTGTATCGAAATCACTTGTGTATACTTATTACAAGAAATAATTTGCTATCGTTTGTATAACAAGAGTAATCAAAAATGCAAGACATGCATGCAAATGTGTATACATTATGCAATACATTATTTTTAAAATCTGCAGTATACGAAACTTTATTATAATATAATTATATATTATGCACTATAATCTATATGATGTATTATTATAATCTACAAAAACTAACTTTAGATAGATAACATAAATGTATTCTTGACACGCTATGTAACATGGTATTTCTTAATAGTTATACTATTAAGAAAATTGTCACACAATGCAATACAACACTGATGTACAAAAACTACCTAAAAGCCAGACAAAACTGCAGGACTTTGGAAAATCAGATTTCAATTCTGAAAAAGTTTTTAATTAATCAATTTGTCTACTAAAGATTGAACGAGGTAATTAAAAAAAAATTGTTGGCCATTTTATTTATTATTATAAAACTGCGTTTTATAATTTATTGTATTCCAATATTTAATGTCAATGAAAAATGACTCAATAAATACATAGAAGATAGGCTATATAAGCCAGACATAAATTGAAATCTGTTTTTAGATTTTAAATTTGACTTTCTAAAGTTCCACAAAACTTTTTGTCTACCTTGTATACCTGTTAGAAGGAAATATAGAGATTATATAACAATAAAAAGTGGCGAGGGTACAGAGCAATTTATAGATTAAATTAAAAATTTACTTAAATATTTCCAAATTATTTGATTTTTATTTTTCCTAAAATTTCTTAAAAATTACCAATACAGAACCCCTTAAAATTGCAGGTTTAACGTATTCTTAGGTTCATATCTGTAAAAATATTTATTTTAATTATCATTATCATAAATATTACAATAAAATACAAGTATAGTACAAATAAACAATATGCTTAGAGATTCAGATATTTCTGGCAAACCTTGTCTGGATTCAATATAGAATATAAAATATAAGGTATAAATAGATTCTAAAGTATAATACTATCATTTATGATAATTAAACTTTAATGTATAAAACATTTGGAATTTATACAACATTTATTAAAATTCTTAGTCAGTTGCCAGAAAATTTAACTGAAAGTTTAAGATTCGTTGTATAATTTTTTTTCATTTTATCTCTATTTTTGTATATCATTATTACAGTATATAAATAACTAGTTAACAGTAACCTAGAAACTAATACTATAGAAATTATATTCAAAAAACATTATCATCAATATGCAATTTTAAGATAAAAACCAGTAAGTATTGAATGTGAAAATATTTTTAAAATTTATTTATTTAGCTGTACACAAATCAAGTACTATATAGTCTATATAGTATATAAATATTATACTATTAAACAATTAATACATAGGTAAATAAATTGACAAATTATAAACTCTCAACTATTCTTCTATAAAATACATTTTTAAATATATAAAGTTTAATATTGAATACTGTATATCTCTGTGTTATGATTTATTTCTCAACAATCATTATGTAATGGTAGTCAGTACTATATAAATAATTCATAAGTATTTTTATACCAAAGATAATTATTACAATAGTATTAAAACTATATAATACTCAATTCTTTGGTTACAATTTATACTAGTTTAGTTTGTTTTAATTTTGTAAAACTAAAAAATATTTAAAAACTAATTTATTTAATTGGATATAATAATAGATAATTGATTTTAGTCCATTGTCAAATACTTATTAATTTTAATTCAGTTAAATAAACATAAATGGGTTTCAATATTTGTTTATACTCTACAAAAGCACATTTTAAATAAAAATATTTATAATGTTTGCTATTGGATACATGTATATGAATTAATTCTCAACGATCATCATGTAATGATAGCAAGTATTATTTATATAATAATTCATAAGTATTTTTTTACCAAAGATAATTATTACAATAATATTGAAACTATATAATACTCAATTCTTTGGCTACATTTTATTACTACATAGCAAACTAGATATTGTGTTAATTTTAATGTTATAAATAAAAACAATATATACAACTTTCAAGGTCAGACAAATAACTTTTTTTTTAACCAATTTACAATTAAAATTAAAATTAAAAGTTGTTATTAGTTAAATATTAAGGTTGTTGGACCAATAAACAGTAGATTAGTTTACATACTTCTCAATGTCCAATTACCATTTTGAATATATTTGAAATATTCATTTATTTGTCTCTTTTCTAGATTATGTAGGAAGTTTTTTTTTTTTAATTTAACAAATCTTAAAATCAAAATTATTTAAAAAAACTGGAAAATATTTTTTTCAAATATAAATTTATTATATTATGAAATGTATTTTCCTGCCTACATAACTTAGTAAAAAGAATACAAAAGTTTTGAAAAAAATTTAAAATAAACTTTTGAAAAATCTTTCTCTTTTAGCAGTTTCCACTAGTAGATACGAGGCAAATTCTTTTTTTACACTGAAAAATTTAGCATTTGAAATTTTTGAGAACATTTTTTATAAGTGATTATAACTCTCATATAGTAATGTATAGTTCATACATTTTACGTACAATGAATTGCCAATAATCCAAATTTTGTACTCCAATAGCCTTAATATAAAGTTATTTCTTTATTATCAATCTATTTTATTAAAAAAAATTGTTTATTGAAGAATTTGTATAATAAGAGTTTTTAGAACTTTTGGTATATTATATGACGATATAATTATCATTTATATCTATATAAGTACACATAACACATTGAATGATAAGTTTTGCGAACACAAAATAAATTATTATTATCACAATTAAACAATAAATAATAATTAAAATATATCTTTAAAAATAACAAAAATAACGGTATAAAATAGCTTTTCTGAGTAATTTAACTTTATGAAAAATAGTATGTTAAGATTATCTTACATTATTGTAAAAATTAACTCATTAAGAAGACACTACATACATTCAAAACACAGCGGAAAACGCCTTCCAATAGTACTCGTTGTATAATTGTCGTAAAAATTTATAGGACACGGTACAATTAATTAATCGCAAAAAATTAGCGTACGATAATAATTTACGTCCTCATTTTTCTATTGATACCAAAATAATTAACCTACGATAATTATACAATGTGCACTATTGGAAGTGCGAAAACATGTTTTTTAACATATACCATAATTGCACAATAAAAAGGAATTCGGGTATAGGGCTATTTTTAGATTAATTAAAAAATATATTTAAATATTTTTAAATTGTTCGATTTTCAATTTTCTTAAAATTGCCTGTATAAAACCACTTAAATATTAGACGTATAGCATCCTCTTAAGTAAAAAAAGTACATTAAATTACACACAATTACTTTTAATCTATTGTCAGATATTTATTCTAATTTATTAAATTTTAATACATGTACATACTGTCATGAGTGATAGATGAAGGATCAGAATTGCATTTACTCCATTGAGCCAATGTGTGAATAGCAACAAAATTAGCACCATATTCACAATTTGGATTAGTCAATACTCCTCTCAATTGTGAAATCAAGTCTGGAGACCGTCCCTGATAAGGTCCCAAGAATACCCGCTTTTGGTCATAATCATTAGCATGCAGATTGTCCCAAATAACAGGAGGCCTTCTTAATACTTCAGTGATTTCTCTTATAGATTCAGTAGTCAATGAACGAGAAATAACTTTTTGTCCTGAAACAAAGTAAGCATAGGTAATAGTAAAGAGTTAACATAGTTACTTCTAATTTTGAACTTTGTATTCAATTTACAGTAGCTAACCAGTCCACATTATGTCAATTTGAGGTGCCAACTTTGAACCCAAAGTATTCAAGTAGTCAGAATTTTGAACATTTGGTACTGCCCGTGCTGAACAATATTGAGTTGGACATACTAAAAACTTAGGCTGACCAAGATGTTGAAATATTTCATTTGTAATAGATACCTGAAAATTAAAAAAAAAAGAAAAAATATTAAATTTATAACAAAGTAATAATTGTTAAATTACTTGAGCATGGGCAAATGACTGAAACACTTCCTTGTCGGCTGGTGACATGTCTGGTTCAATGTCATCAAATAATAAGGCAAATGCTTTGCAACCACATTGAGCGACTTGGTCCAATTTTCGTTTGAGGGTCGATATTTCTTTTTGGCTGCTATATGTCATATCAAGTCCCGGGGACAAAGCATAGTAAAGTGTCACACCACAGTCTCTAGCAGCACTAATTAAGCCACTTAGTTGTTCAGCTTCTTCAACCGTGTACAAGTCTCTCCAATATGCCCTGTGTTTGTAATCATCTTTGGGTGCATACACATAACAACCTACTCCCCATTTTTTTAACCTAAAAGATTATTTTGATATAGAAAAATTACATCAATAATGTCAAAATATTAATATAAATGTGAAAATTTAAGCTTTAAATTTCATTTATTAATTTTTTTTAAACGAATAAGCATATAAACACAGCAATATATAATATAAGCATATTAAATAAAATGAATACAACCCAAAATTTGTTTATTTTTGAATCTGCACCAATTATTTTTCTGCTACTGTTAATTTAGGTGGTGATTATAAAAAAATAAAAAATAAATAATAATTAAAAAGAAAACAAAATTATAAACTAAGCACAGCATGAATCTACTATCAAAATGATGTGAAATCATAACATAGCTGTCTGTTGACTGTTTGTCTGCGACACTTATACATTTTTCACTATGAAACACTTTTTTAATTGCAATTGTCACAAAATTACGGCAAAAAAAAAAAATGCACAGATTTGTAGCGTTCGTAAATGCGAGGCATTATGTATTTTTAATTTTTCTTTAATCCACCGTTAGCGACCAGAAAACAGCATAGTAACCGGTAAACAACAATCACCATAGCATGTATTATATTGTGTATACACATAGTATTGAAAACATCGCAGGGTTTCAGGCTGAAATTGGTGCATAGGGGTTGATTGGGGCGAGGCGGATGCGAGTGAGAGGTGACAGGTTAGAATTGAATCCATTCACAAGATTTTGTAACAGCAGCCTTAGATTTGATAATATACATTTTTTTTTTTTGTTTTTGTAGCACAAACGGGCCAAAGCAATATTATTTATTACTCGGGTGAATAATATTTTTTTTCTTTTACTCCAGAATAACATGCTCAGCTAATAATAAGACACAAAATATAATTTAAACCATACGAGTCAAGACTGTATGCATAAATTTTCACCGATTTTAACCATAATTAAAACAAATACAATTATTATTTTGTATTTTTCAATTTTTATTTTTACAAAATACAATAATAATATACTACTGTGAAATTTTCTTTGCATACAATCTGTTTTTTCTTCTTACATTGATTATACTTTTCAATGTAAAAATACACAGTTATTAATATTGTTTGAATACAGCATACTCTACTGAAGAGTTAGAGTAGCAGATGACCAACAATTCATGAAGAATAAAATTTCAATATACTCAGTACCAAATGTTAACTACCTGTACTAATCAACATTGTTTTCATGCGTATAAAAAATAGTATTCGTTTTTAGAACTTAGTTTTTACCGAGCTGTTACAGGTACACACAACACACACACATGTATTTTTAAATATTTAAGTAATCGTTATTTATACAAGCCTATGTTTACACATTTCCATAAAATAATATGTTAAATCAATTTTAATTGATTGTTACTTCTAATTCATTTATGTGTTTTAGTCATACATTAAATACAATATTATCAATTTATATTAATACTTTTCTAATATCATTAAACAAAGTAATAATACAAATTATAAACATACATGTGTCATAAGAATATTTTATTATATTTTTTCAAACTCCTTACGATGTAAGGCATACATTTTTCTATAAAATAATCAATGAAATTTGTTGTTGACTTGATGTAATCTAACCAGTCATCTACACATAATAAAGTAAAAATATCAAATAAAAATGTTGCTATTATAAAAATGTACTTTGATTACTTCAGTATTCATCATTCCTCAATGATATAAAAAATATGAATTGTATTAATAATTTTGAAGATTATAAATTTTATTATACTTTTATCAAGACTACTTTAATAATATATATATCATTTTTTTAGGTAAATGTATTATATTGACCAACAATTAAACAGCATTTTCTGTAGTTAATAATACATAGTCATTGATCTAAATTTTATAACACACAGTATGTACTATTTTTTTATTATGTCACTAGACTGCAGTGTGAAGAACACTCCATTCAAGCGTGTATAGAGCCCTATTGGCTAACAGTATGGCATTTTTCAAACCGACCTACTAGTAAATACACAAGTTATTTCATTAACTAGTAGGTACATGGTAGACGATTATTAAGTCATAACTCGATAAGTTATAAGAGTATACTTTAAACATAATCTTCATTTCACCTTTTATTAATTCATATTTATTCATGCAAAAGAATAAAATAAACATACATTAAACTTTACAAATTTGTATACAACCAGCAGAAGTAAAAAATGATTTAAATATAGATAGTTAATTATCTACACAAGAGAGAAATTATACTTTAAGCAATATTTCTCAGGTCACCATCATCAAATTGGTTTTAATCACATCTGATTTTTAGAAGCTTTTGAATGATTTATCAGATACATGCATACTCAGTTAAAAAGAATATTTGAGAACAAGCAGGGTTAAGTGTTTTTGCTAAGTAATAGTTATAATTAAATATGCATGTCCTCAAATGTAAATTACAAATACACCCATTTTTAATGTCTAACATAAGTGATCATTAAAATAAATAATTTAAGTATATTTTTGTTTCATATTGAGAGGACAGAACATTCAAATATATATTTAAATATTAATATTATTTAAATAAATAAAAATGTATTAATATACAGTGAATAAGATTAATTTATGGATAACATGGAAGTTCTTTACAAATTTGAAAATTTACTACTCCATAAAACAGAAACTATTAATAAATATTAAAAAAAAATGTATTTTCCAAAATAAGATTCGAGAAAAATTTCATACTTAAAATTTGAATAATAAAAACTGAAAGCACTTGATTCTATTGAAAGAGAATCAAGACTTACTGATATTTCATTCAATAATACTTATTTACTTTGATTAATTAGTCTAAAAATCAATAAACAATATTTTATTCAAAATTATTTAAATAATAATAATTATTATCATTCAATATATTATATCATTTTCAATAAGTGAAAACTGAATTTAATAGTTTCAAAAATATAAATTTTATAAAATCAAGATTACATTAAAATTTAAACATTTTTATAGAAAAAAAAAATGTCCTATGTTTAATGGCAAAGCGAACAGAAATATACTGAAAAATAAAATTGGCCTAAAATAAGTGAGGCTAATAAGGGATTGTTGATAGTTACAGTTGATAGATACAGTGCTATAACTACAAAACAAAAAGATGATTGCAATAAATCGCTGCTATTTAAATAATAAAATTAGAATAAATGTATTTAGCTAGGTATCCAATTATTTCAACTTACCACTAAACAAATAAAAACAAGTCATTTGAACTCAAAAGCCTAATATTTTTAAAACAATTTACAAAACATAGCTTAAGTGCTGGATAGTAGTAGTAAACGACCTCTTATTTTATTATATTATTATTTTTTATTTGTTTGTGAGGATATTGCTACCTAGCACTCCAAACAAAAGGTTGTCCGCTTAAAACAAACGAAGATGACAGGCATTGCAAATGATAATGGTAGTTGTAGGCTGCTTGTAGCGAAACATCGACACTTCAACCCTTGTTATGGAAACAACCAATAAAATAAGCTATATGTTTTTCATGTATGAGTTTGCTAAAAAACAGATAGTTGAAGCCAGTGCAAGGGTAGGTACACACGATGATAAAAAAATAAAAATAAGTCTAGCTTAGGTATGCCACCTTTATTAAGTACAAGCTACTTTATTCACAATGTTTTTTTAAAGCATTTTACTATAGAAAAATAGCCTTAATTCTACCATAAGTATTTGCAACATACATGTAGGCCTAGATAAATGTTTTATTTATTTTAAAATAGCCAATAACCAATATAAATAATGGCTAGTGAAAGCTTTATAGCCTTTTTTTTAACAATAATACTATTTAATCTAAAATATATTTCCACACAAGCTGAACTCCAATCCCAAATTTTCAGTGTTCATATTACAGTTTAGTTAGTATGTTTAAATAAATATATGTATTTATATAAATATATATATATATAAAAAAAACACAAGGTTTCCATGAAAAAGGAAGCTTGGTGGGCATTATATTGGCAGAGCAGTGTTTTTTTTTTTTTATTGCACATGCACAATAAGTATGAAAAATATATTAGAAACATTATCTTTGATATAGAATACATTAGGATTGGAATTTGGAATGACAATTATAACTGATAAAAAAAAAAAAAAAAAAAAAGAGGTAGATGATTTAAATCTAATTGTAAGTATTATAACATCAATTAAGGCAATACCTAATTTATCACAATTCAAAAATTCTTATTATTACACAGTATTATAGTTCACAAAATTCTATAACGGATTATAAAAGACATAAAAACATACTTTTAATAATTTGTAATTAAAAATAAATTGTTAATATCTATTATTTATAACATTTGTAAAAAATTAATTAGAACTTAAATGTTCTACATATTCAAAAAATATTTGATTTACAATTTATGATATTGTTTTTAACATAATCACTTAATTATACAAACATTTAACTTGCTCAAATACAAATGCACATAAAACGATAATGGACTCAAATCACTAAACTAAATAATTAACGGATTAAAATGCAATTATTAATTTTAAAAAAATAATGTGGCTTGAAAGCACTTATATGAGGAACTATACGATACAATAGTTTAAAAACAAATATGAATTACAATAATATAGTAATGATTAAAAACAATAATATAGGTAGGTTAAATATTGCAATAACTGGTTATAAATAAAGCGAGTAGATTTAAGTTCAAGCGCAATACAATTAAAATATGTAATAAAATTTTTTAGAACACAAATAGCCTAAATGATGGCATAAGTAAGATAACTTAATATTAAAATAACTCAAAATAATAAGGATTATTATACTTAAAAATAACTGCATTTAACAGTTTAAAAGCTTTTTTTAAAAGCAAAAATAACTAGGTAGTTATAATTAATTCTCAAAATATAGTTTGGAACAATAATCTGACATTAAATGTATATAAAGCAAACTTCTATGAATGTATAAAATCAATTAATTATAATGAAATATAAAAGTCCAAAATTGTCAAGCAGTTTTCATTTTCTTAAATGGCTGTTGGACCTCTTCGTCACTCTTATTATTAATGTTACCATTCAGAGCAGCTGGATTTAAATTACCATTTAAGTTGGTATTATGTATGTGATGTTGTATTTGTGCTGCAATGAATTGTTTCATGGATGGAGATGTCATCAAATTTGGATTAGGAGCCAATTGTGGTGCTTGGAAAGCAGCTAATGGTGGTGGTGGTGGTCGCATAGCAATCAACTGGTTGAATACTGCTGCAAATGCTTGATGTTGTTGCATTTGAGCTTGTTGAGTAGGATCCTGTAATTGATTCTGTGCTTGGGCTTGCGATTGGACTAAATGAGCTTGAGCTTGGTTCTGGGCTTGAGCCAATTGAGCTTGTTGGTGTTGGTGTTGTAAGGACTGATGTTGCTGTTGTAAGGATTGCTGTTGTTGAAGTTGTTGTTGAGGAGACATAGCAAGCAATTGATGAAATGCTGCGAGTTGTTGAGATTGTAACTGAGCCTGAGTTGTTGGTAATTCCGGTGTCTGAGATTTTTGAGGAGCTATAGACTGTTGGGCTTGCTGTTGTTGTTGTTGTTGTACTGCTTGAGGTTGTGGTTTTGGCAATGCAGATAAGGCTGCTGCAGTCGATGTTGGAGGATAGTCGGCCTGTTGTGGAACGAATTGAAATAGCTGTTGATAAGCTGCAGCAGCACTTGGTTGAAACATTGGTAATCCTGCCTTATCACCCGAAGGTCTTTTAAAAGGCATCAAGCCAGGCAATGATAAATTTTCATAATAGAAAGGTGAGATTTTACTCAAGTCCATCTCCAATCGTTCAGGTGGTTGTAAATTTTGCTGTACTACTGTTTGTTGCATTGCCATTGTCAAACTGTTAGGATTAGGAGCAAAAAATTGTGACAAAGGATTCATTAGTGGATTTGAATGACTAAAATAGGGGTTGAAAGCATTTCCAATTTGAGTGTTGGGTAGTTGGGCTAAGTATGCTGGATTTGGCATAGGTGCAGCAACTTGTCCAGGTACCATTGGTTGATTAGCCACTAAACCCATTTGCTGTACCAAAGCATTTTTTAATGCTAAATGATTTCGACCATTAATTAAAAGTTGGTCTTTCAAATGTTGAGGAGGATGAAAATATTTACAAGGTGGTTTTGTTCTATTACACCTTCCCTTGATACTATCATAACAGGCAGTTACCTTGCCATTCTGAACATCCACATTAGCAGCAGGATGAGCAAATTTACATTCAGTGTCACTACGCGAGCACTTATTACGTTGAAATTCACGACATACTTCAAGTTGGAGCCACCGAGAGTCCTTCCCATTCATTAAACTACTCATGTTAACAACAGCCATTCTTTTCTTAAGTCTTGCGAAGATTGTCTATGTTTTATAATTTATTTTCTTAAAAATAAAATTATAGTATGCGATGTAAATGACTAATCTATATATATATATATATTCACAATAAATCCAAGGAACAATTTAAAAGGACACTAGTTTAGTGATTTGTTTGTCCATAAGGATTAAAATTAAAATTCAGTTTTTCAAAAGCGTTTTGAAGAGATGTTATCTAAATTAAAACTTAACTTAATAAATGTATATATTTCTAATGAAAAGGAGTTATGGTAGACCTACTTATACTAGATAAGATAAAGGTAAACACAATTAGCTTGCAAAGCGAATTATAACAAAACAGCTTGGAAAACTACTCACTTTTGAAACAAATCTTTACGTTGTTCAGTAGTCCATGGTCTTCCATAAAATCCTAAAATAAAAATTATCAAATTACACATTTATATCACAACTTATAATTTAAAATAATTGTTTCATTAACACTTAAATTAATATAATAAATAGCATAATGAATTAGTCAAGTAAAATCATGACAAATGCAAATTACAATTACCTAGAATTTATATTAACAATATATCACTAGCAACACATTACTTAAATACAATCTATATCTCCTGATTAGGAATAAGTCTGAGCTTAAATACAAATCACAATATTGTCTTATTAGACCTAGATAAGTAGGTACTATTTAATATTTTAATTAAGTATACACCAATCATTTAATATTGATTAGAAATTATTTAGATATTAATACCTATTTAAAATAAATTATATAGGTAATAAAAAAAATGTATTTCAAATGCATTTATTTTATATTAAAAAACTAATATTTTGGCAGGCACCTACTAAAAAAAAAAAACTGAATGCCATATGTGATGGTGGATACTACTGCCAGAATGTATAAAAATACATAATGAGAAACAGAAATATAAAATAACATTTCTCATAAACAATACTATAAGTTTTTTAAAATAACTTTTAACTTAACAAATATTTTTCATTATTGTTAAATTTTCATAATACGATCATTAATTGTATATATATTAATATGCAATTCCTTATCAATACTTCATATAGAAACATTTTAGAAAAAAAATATATTATATAATATATCAATTTGGTAGAGTAAGTGTACCAGTTGTGGCCATTTAAGTTTTATATTTTGTTTAATAAGCTACTATTAAATAGTTATTGCACTAGATGAAGCTACACTTATAAATGTAAATAATTTTTAGTCATAATTTTTAGTTTTTGATAGGGAAAAGAAAATTAAAAATTTTTGTATTAAATGTTCTCTTATTTTAATCCTGAAGGGCAAGCATCTTTGATTGTAACGTAATTTTAAACTTTCTATATCATCAATAAAAACATCTAACACGGTTTTATTTAATCAGAATCTATTAGGAAAACAAATTTATTCAGAAAAACATTAAACAATAATTTTTATTATTATTGGGATTTAAAAATAGTTATATATCTTTAACAAATTTAAAATTTCATAAAAGAGACGTCGAAAAAAGCATAGATAATGATCATGTTTATAAATTTAGTAATAGGTTAAATTACTCTAATATTAGAAATGACAAAGTTGTGATGAAAATGCTGAATGTAAATTTTGTATATTATCAGTAGTAGGTTAGACAGAAACGTTAAATGCAGGTATCACGTCCTCTTAAAAAGTACAAAATGAACAAAATATTAAAAACCATAAAATATGTATTCAAAAAAATTAAGTCCGACCACCAAATTCTGACTTCACAATGTTTTTTTCATTGAAAGTTAAATATTTTTCAAAAGAAAATGTAAAAAATCTAATTCTCCAGTAAAGTAGAAAAGTTCCAAAAATTTTATACATGGATATCGGTTGAACTCAAAGAGACAATGATAAATTTCGCTTTACATTACCAAATTTAGATATATATATATAAGGCTATAAAATTTGAAATCAAGAAAAAAATTAAGCGAAAATAATAAAGATATACTTGAAATATGTACACTAGCAGTACGGAATGGCATAATAATGTCAGACTCGCTCACATTTAAGTACTATCACACACTAAGACATCACAAGTAGTTTACCCTGACGTGATCATTAAGTGTATTGATAACACAAAAGATAGTGTGGGTTCTTGTCAGTAACCACATCAATTAAAACGATTCAAAAATGCGGTACCTAATGCCGCTTAGCGTGCACTTAAGGGATATTAAATGTATTACCAAATACTTTTGCTGTGTACATATTTTATAAAACACTAGTCAATATTATTAATTATTGTAGTATACTATGTTTGGTAGTGGAGTAAAATTGAGTTGCCAATTAGGGACATACATTTTGGAATTGTTCTAGTTGTTCAAGTACCTACATTAATATATGAACCAGTTTTGGCTATGCACTTAATGTTTTTGTTATTTCGTATTTTAAACAAATTAAATATGATAAAGGATAAGAAGTAACTTCTACAAGGAAGCTATTTTAATATTCTCCAAATAAAATTTCAGTTGGCTTTAGTACTTTTTTTTTATCTGATAGAAATTATGTACACGTAGTAGTGTACCTACTAAACTAAAAAATAGTCCAACACCTATTAAATTGTATTTTGTAGTAATCAGAGTAATCATATTATTTTAATATAAATAAGAACTCAAGCACTTGGTTTTAAAGTTTCTAAACATAAATTTTACTTTTTTTTTCAGCCCATAGATTACAACTCTAATTCTCCATTCTAAATGATTGTTCGACTTTTCTTTTAGTTCCTTCAAAATCTTGACCCTTGCATCATTTTTAATTTGTCCTATATAAATTTTGAGGTCAGCCTGCAATTCTTTTCTCTTGAATCATGCGCTCTATAATTATAATATATATATACCTATATTATCATAATTTGTGTTTTTTTTTTGATAATTTTTATAATTTTTTTTGCACAACTTGTATGAGAAAGAAGTCGCATATTAACACATAAATTATAATTTTTAATGATTACAATCATTAAATTCCAGAATTTTTTCGAAAAGGTGAAATTTATCTTAATATAGGAACAAAATGTGCATAATTGGGAACAATAAAATCTTAAATAGGAACTAAATATATCATCTTATCATAGATTGTAAATAGGTATGGATAAGTAAATTATCCAGCTCAATAAAAATGTATAAATTCAAAATAACTTCGATGTTTTAATCATAAAAATATTATATATTAAAAATTAGTGTTAGTGATGGTAGGTATAGCAATTGATAAATACATCAATTTGATTTTTAAATCCATATTAAATATAAAATGAAAAGTAAGAATATTAGGTATATTAATTTAGGTAAGTACCTAAAAATCCAAGAAAACAACTATTTTCTATGAGTAGCTAATAAAAATGTACCTACTTAGGTATATTTGTTTAATTAATTTAAAAATAATCCCCCTATTAATTTAAAGCTATAGAAAATAATAATTATAATAAAATAAATAAATAAAGAAATATTTGATACTGTTGAAAATTTTTCAGATACCTACTGACTAAATATATACTAACTATATATATATATATATATTGAAAATTGACGTTTTCCTAGATTTTAGAAATTAAAAATCAATACAATATTCATACTCTTTTATTTTTAATATGAATCTAAAAACCTTACAACTTTTCATACTGGAAAAGATTCAAAATTTTGAATTTTAGGGCCTCACAACCATATTTTCTCACATATTTTATTATTGGCCCTATAAAACCTAACACTGTTCCTACAAGTTAATTAATTACTCAACAATTTGAATTCAGAGAATCAAACTGAAAATGAGTTTGTATAATTGAGTGGGGAAAAGAAAGATTAAAATTAAAGTTGAAAAATTTTATTACAGAAAATGTATAAAAATCGGTTATTTTCTTTTTAGATAAATTGTTGGGCACTATGTATGATGTCAACACTGGTTAATATCCTTAAAAATCCCATCACAGTTTTCCTCCATTTATTTTTTGAATTTCAGTATTGAAATCCATTCTTGTTCATAAACCAGTAAAAATCATAATTTAATGAAAATGAAAAATATCCACATGCCTACAACAAAATTGAAATTTTTTCAAAACAGAATATTTCTTGTAAAATTATTTCCTACCTACAAAACCTATCTTTAAAATATTATGTGAATATTATTTAATGAATAACACAAGTATACCTCCTAGAGATTAAAAAATGTACTTTACAATTTTGAATTTGTTTTCTTCAAATAATGTAGATTGAAGTGCTGAAAACGATGGCGAAATCATAATTGGTTTAGTGTTATAGCTATTTGAAATTTTATTACAATATGTTAAACAACATATTTTATGTTGCATTTTCGTATCAGAAATGTTGTTTTTAACAAGTTACCGATATACACATATATGAACCTTTTGAGTTGAGAGCAAATCCCGAAACATCTTAAGGAGGAAAATAGATCACCTGAGAGGGGAATATAGAAGTTTACTGTACTATCTAAAATTATACAAAATTCCTTAGTATTCATTCTCACTGTAGCGAAAGTTCACCACTTCACCAATTTTTAAATTTCACGCACTGGCTGTTGTACCCATAGAGTTATCCCTCTATGGTCGCACCAAACCGTGCTGCTTATACGGATATATCAGCGAACTCATTAAAAATATCATTTTTAATACGAAAATGTAATGTAAAATATGTTGGTTTAAATAATACATAAAACTTCAAATTACAAACCAATTCCTACCCCTAAATTATGACTTCACCATCGTTTTCAGCACTTACAATATACATTATTTGAATAAACGAAAATCAAAATTCTGTGATAAAGTACATATTTCATTCCCGAAAAATAATTGTATTCGTCACAAACTATTGTCATATCATGCATAATATGAATTTATTGAATAAATTAAATTACGTTTGCTAACGTTTTTATAGGTTATAATTTATTAAAGAATACAAAAGAAATCAAGTTATTATTCCCAAAAAACAATCAATCATTAATCTTTAAACGAATGAAAAATATTCGTATAAATGAAATACCAAAAGTTTAAACAATTTCAATTATCGTTTGAAATAAATTCACATTTTGGGCACGTCGTACACGAGTAGGTATAACGAACTCAACTCAAGTCATTCAAATTATTTTCAAACTATGATTTATCGTGCAACGTCCGCGTCGTTATCGATAGGTACGGAAGTGTAACGAAAATCGAAATAATCTAAATCATTCGGATGATTTTTTTTTTTAATAAATTGATTACACTCTGTATTAGTCACACAAGGTTTTGGCAACACCCACATCACACTGCCCGTACGCATTACGCGATAAAGTCAAAAGACGCGGATTATTCGACGGCAGAGTCCCACGGTAAAACAATTGTCGAGACGAATACGAATAATAACAGTGATGATCGTGACCACCGTCGAACGTACCTTCAACAACACCACAAATGAAGTTTTCGTTTTGCGAAACGTAGCAGTTGTCAGCCATCTTGGCGTAGAATCAGCAGATCAAATTGAACGGTCGCTCTCTTCAAACGTCTGTGGAAGTCCGATTTCGTACCGATAAATCCCTGGTAAACAGTGGTGTCCCCGGCCTGCAATTGTCCCGTGTCCTTGGTCGTTGTCGCCGTGCCCTAATTATATTGTCGTCTCGGCGGAAAACGAACAATATGCTCCTCCGCGCCGTGCTAGTGGGAATGAAAGCCGTTGATCTTAAAGCACACCCCGTGCGTATTTCCGATCGTTATTATCTCGTACGGAATATGAATTATTGTCGTTAATCCTCAATCGAATGGATCCGCATACAAGGACGATGCGGTTCAAAAGTTTGTAGTTTGATGTATCGAAAAAAAATACTCCACCTGGAAGTCGTACACCACAATAATAACAACACTAACGCTCCGTGTCGTCGTCCGTCGATGG
Source organism: Pemphigus obesinymphae (assembly GCA_025469235.1). Taxonomy (NCBI): domain Eukaryota; kingdom Metazoa; phylum Arthropoda; class Insecta; order Hemiptera; family Aphididae; genus Pemphigus; species Pemphigus obesinymphae. Next base: position 118,092 of record JAIPRL010000527.1, read on the forward strand.
AACAATGAAAATATTGAAAACAGACAAGCGCACCCCCACGCATTTCGCCGGCCAATTGGCACCGCTGTAAAAATACGTCGGCGTTGCCAATTATTTTATGGCGTCAACTGCAACGGCGTTATCACTGGTTATTTTTTGAGATAAAAAAAAAAAACAACGATTTCCCGCCATGTAAAAAATGAAAGTTTATTTGATAGGTATTTATTAAATATTATTTAAGAAATTTAATATTATTTTGTTAAAATAAACCCAAGATCTTTTTAATCTATTTTATGACGTTGGCTTGCCGCTTAATGTGAAATTGTGAAGGCAATTTAAACAAATCGTCACAATTTGGTGTTCATAAACAGCTTATACGATTTCACATCTTTACCTATGCCGCAGAAAACTATTAAATTACTATTGAAGGTAATATAATAATTAAGTACAAATTAAATTTATGGAGCACACTTTATTTTGCCATTTTTGCTATTTCAAATTTAGTAAATTGTACGCTGATTTCATGTCTAAAATCAGAATTTACCTTAAATACAGACAAAAACGCCACCAGCATTTGAATTACAAACTTACCAGCATACTGTGAATTTCACTCTCCGATCCTGTAGATAGTAGATACCAACATTTAATAATATAATATAATTTTTTTATTGAATGAAATCTTAAATATTCCCTGATTTATTGTAAAACACAATTTCGAGTATATATATGACTACACCTATATAATTATATTTCATTTAAATATAATAGAAAAGTAAAAATTGGATCGATACTTATACCAATCATAATACTCATTATAATTTATATTCAGTACCACTGAAAACTAACGTTCCAATTCAAGTACATTCTTCAAAAATCGCAAGGTGGGTATGAAATACAAATTAATTTTTGATGGAATTGATATGTGCTTTTATAATTATCTTTGTTTTCCCAATAGCCCAATTACATTTGTTCTATTCGATAATCATCTTCAATTTTCAATCAAATAACACAATTAAAGCTACTTGTATAATAATAATAATACTAAGAAAATATTGAGAGTAAAATCTGGAGACGCTAAATATTCTTTCATCTATGGCATCGGATGACGTAAATAGGATCAAAGATAAATTTAGGGATTTCTATTTGCATAGCAAATTCGAAGAAGACCTAAATGATGATTCAAAAACAGCCAGTTCAAAAAGAAAATGCTTGTATCAGGCTTATTTGTTGGCCAACTCTCTGTAAGTAACTTTCAAGTGAAATATATAATATACTTCTTCATATGTATTAGGTATTGAATTTGTGTACATAATTAAATAACATTGATTATATTGTATATACTAGCATTGGTTATATATTTAAAGATACTATAGGTACCTATTAGTTTAATTTATTACAAATGAAAGTTAAATAAAAAATATTTAGTATATCTACTTAAAAAATGATGGGATGCAATTGTTTGTTGTTTCCAACCTTTTAATCAATGTTTATATTAATTATATGTTTACTTTTATTTTTTTGTATGGGAATAGTAAAGAAACTGACTGGATATGGAGTCACATGAGATCTGAATTAAAATCATACTCTAGTCTCGTTGACAATAGAAAAAATGTCAATAATTTTAAAATATCCATTGATAGACTAACTTCAGGAACTAATAGTATGTATAAAATTTATATTATTTATTATAGTTGCAGGCACAAAAAATGAGTGCTAAGTTGTATTGAAAGTAGTTATTTGGAATTGTGTAAACATATTACTTGAAAGCTAGCACTGTGGTGCACCGAAAAAATGTTGAGTACCCATAGCTTAAGCAGTGATTATTATATGCCACGGGTTATGGGGACCAGCACTCATTTTTCGTATCTGCAACTAATTGATGGTGCTTTACTTACCTGTTCAATATGAATCATGGACACTCACATTAATTTTATGATTTCAAACACTGATGATCACATAAATAATATATAGAAATATCTCAGATCAAATGTTTTTTTTTTCTATCTGTTGTCATATTTTGCCCTTGCTCGATATGCCAATGTGTACACAGTGACATTGTATATTATAATACAAATAGTGATGGATTATAAAAATTATTTTTGGAAAATTCAAGAAGAAACCCCATATTATAAACATTTCATGTGCCTATGATATTAATACTAAAATTAATGTTTTAATACTATTATAGTTAATAATAGAAATTTCATTAATATTTATTTTTATTTTAGTCAATTAAAAAAATTGCCTTAGATATTGTTTTTGATCATTTAAATATATCTTTATAATTTTATTATAAAATGTATAGGTATATGTATTATTATTATTAATGTTCATAATTTTAATATAGATATGAAAAATTGGAAGATCAAGACTAATTTTAATGTTGAAGAAGCTGTTGATGAATTCAAAAAATCTATTAAATGTCCAGATCCTGAAAGGTGTGAAATTGAATCAAGCAAAGAATTTTACTTGCATTTTTCAAAAAATAATGACACTCTTTTTCAAAGCACAAATAAGAATATTATTAATATGAATTCAATAAATGAAACAAGTACACCTACACTTCTGTCTTATTACGTTATATTATTAGGTTTTAATTTCAGTGATTTGTTTGTAATATTTATTTAGGTACCCAGAATTATCAAGTTGATGGAAAACAGGATAACCAAAACATATTTATTACAGCGCCATCTTTTACTATTCAACCTTTAAATAATAGAAAAAGAAGGTATTTAATTTAACATCAAATTATTTTTTTTTAATATTTATTTTAGAATAATACCTACCTACTATTTTAGTAAATATTATGAAAAATCACCTCCACACACACTACCGAATCTTAAAAATAAATGTAAAGATCCTTTATTTAGTAATCAATCTGAGTTTAATGGATTTCATACTGCAAAAACAGAATTGGTAAGAAAAATAGAAATATAACAACATAGTATTCAATTTTTAATAATTAGATACCTATTCATTTGTAGCATATTCAAGTTAAAAAACAAAATAATGGAAATTCTAATACTTCAGAAACATTGATAAAAAAATCTCTGGGTGTAAATAAATCTCGTAGTGTTGTTAGCAAATTTGTCAATCCATCTACTGAAAATCAAAAGTAAGTTGTTAATGTTTATTTTAACAAAATATATTGAGTTATATAAAAAAAAAAATTAAACATTAATAATACTATATAATTAACAATATTATTATTGTTGAAATCATTTATTAAAATGTTATGTTCAACCAATAAAGTATTTTAATCCTGAATGAAGCAAGAAATATTAGTTTTATAGTGATGTAGTTTTAATTTATATCTTAGTCAGTACCCAAAATTTTGGAATAAATCTAGTTTAAAAAAAAACATGCTTTTACACTGAATACATGATGTCTATATTTTTCTTGTCGAACTTATATTCGTAATTATAGCAATTGAAATTTTTTTTACTATCTAAAGCGACATATCTTACGTATAAGCTGCCAATACATGAGTGTTATATTACAGTACATTATTTTTACTGGACAAAATTTCACCGCACGTTAAAAGTTTATACTAATACAAACATTATTTACAGCACGGTATTTTTTTATATCATGATAATAATACGTTGAAGATAATGTCATTGGAATTTTCCAATTTTTCAAATATTCAGCTTATTATCGAAGCAATAAAAAAGAACAGTAAATTTTTTTAATATTATATATATTCGTAATAGTATTAAAAGTATTAACATCATTAATATTAAAACTATTATTTAAAAAATTTGAAAATTAATTTGTTTATTCTTTCAATAATAAGTTAAATATTTAAGATATTGTAAAACTTAAACCATGTCAGTGATTACTATATTAAAGTATAGGTCACTGACATATTGTGTGATCTTGTGATATCACATGGCTTTCTATCTCAAGCCCTAGCACCTCAACAAATCGACATAAATACATTTTGGTACTACAATTAACTATTTATATATATTAATTCAACAATATTCTATCCAGTGTTCCCATTCTCTACTGATATACTTTTTAAATTGTATTTTTTGTATTTTCAGTTATCGTGGTAAAGACGAAAGAAGTAGTGAACTGGAAATTGAAAATCCCTTCTTAAAAAATATCGATCCGAAGATGGTAGAAATGATTACAAATGAAATAATTGAATGTAAGAATCCAATCACATGGGATGATATATCCGGATTACAATTTGCAAAAAATACCATACAAGTATGTTTAATTTTATATTTTAGATTCCGTTGCTGGGGGGTATTGACAAATTTTAAAGTTAAAAAATCATATTCTATTTTTATGTTTTAACTTGACGAGTTACTTAAAAATACGTCACATTTTCATTGAAAAATTTGCATTAGCATTTTTGGTTTTTTATCAAATTACAAACATGTTAGAAATATGAATAGCTAATAACATTATCTTAAAAAATATTGTCATTGCACTATAAAAAAATAATATTGACTCAAGACTATTTTTAAATTGTTGATTTTCATTTATCTAATAATATCTTTAAAATTTCAATACAGAACCCCTTGAAAACCTTACATACAGCATCCTCTTAAAATTAATATTATTTTTTTATGAAATTAAGCTACATAAAAATTAGGTATTCTATATTATTTTTTTAATTTAAATTTGTTTTTCTTATTGTCAGTGGGTACAGTGGTGTTGGTCAACATTCTCATCAAAATGAATAGTGTGTGGTGGATTAATATTATTACAATATTTTAGTTTATAAACTATAAGATAATATATCTAAGTAATCAAAATTATTACAAAAATTGTTTGGGTATACTTTATAGATGGTAAATAGATTTTTCATAAAAATGAGTTTACGAGTTTACATGTATTGCAAAATATGAGTATGTCATTAATTGTGACAATATTATTTTACTTAATAATCGTACAAATTTATCTATTAATGTGTTGATGTCTAATCAATACTATTCGTACACCAAAATTTCAAAATTTAATAAGTTTTTGAAGAAAATATTTAGTGAAATAATAATATTAACTTTTAACATAAATTCAGAGGTTGAAACCAGCTTTTCAAACCACTGTAATCAGAAAAAGTAAAACCCAAATCGAAACCGAAACTTATTTTAATAAAATGCTAGTTTTAAAACTGAAAAATTAAAATACCTGTTTTAAAACAGGCATCCAAATCCAAAAAAAAAATGTTAATAATGAATTATTTATATAGTATCTATGTAATGATTTAGATTTTATCATAATATAAATTACTATAGACATTGTGGTAAAATGTAACTTATTTCTTATGCTTAGCTTGTGATTTATGTTTTTCAATAATAATTACTTAAGTATTTACCTAAGTCCTAATTATTTTTCATCATTTAATATATTTCTGTAAAAGATTTACAAAGTACCTATGGGATATTATATAATGTAAATCATTAGGTACATTGCAGTAGGTGTTACACATTCATCATAGTATAATCACATTCTATACTAGCAGTATATCAGAAATAATATATATTTTTAATTATACATTTTTAATTACTAGGAGTCTGTAATTTGGCCTCTTTTAAGGCCAGATATATTTAAAGGCATTCGAAGACCGCCAAAGGGTATACTACTTTTTGGTCCCCCTGGTACTGGAAAAACATTAATTGGTAATGCATATATTATTTATTGTTGAATATTTAACCAATATTTTAAAATAACTTTATTTTTAGGTAAATGTATTGCTTCTCAGTCAAATTCTACATTTTTCAGTATTAGTGCTTCAACTATAACATCTAAATGGATTGGAGAAGGGGAAAAATCAGTAAGAGCTCTATTCGCTGTAGCCAGGTACTATTAATTTTGAATTTTTATTATAAATAAAATAATGAAAAATTATTATTTTATTCTATCAGATGTCATCAGCCTGCAGTAATTTTTATTGATGAGATTGATTCATTATTATGTCAAAGAAGCGAACAAGAACATGAAAGTTCTAGAAAAATTAAAACAGAATTCCTTGTTCAATTAGTATATATATTATATTATTTACTATTTACTATATAATATCTACTACCAGAGATCAGCATGGGCCTAACCTATTTTTAAGCTATTTGAATTTAAAATATATCTATGAAAAATGAAGACTCTATAACATAGATATTGATCTCTTCGATAAATTTGAAAATAGGTTAATTTAATATGACCACAGATATAAAAAACACTAGATAGCTAACTGACGATATTATTTGAAGCCAGCCGCCATATGCATGGTAGTCAATGTTTACATAGTAACCTATTATCAATTAGGTACCTATATTACCATATAATATTTTCAATCGAAAATAATTCATTGACATATAAATATTATAGATAAAACATTTCCACATATATAAAAACTCGAGACGATAAGTCCTAATGAATTCACTTTGGCAGAGTAGGTACCTACTATATTTTATTATATCTATCCATATTAAATTTTAACAATATTTTTATTAAATATAATTTTTATATGTTGTGTGAGACCCGTTACACTTCAGGCAAAAACTGAGCAAAGTGACATTTGAGTTCTTATTAAAATCCGAGAATAGTAAGTTCAATACAATTTTGAATTACCTACCAATTTTGTCAACTTATATACAACAGAAACACTTTATGTGTGAAGGACATTTATTATCTTCTAGAAGGCGAACTCGAAATTCCTCCGCCGGCAAAATATTTTTAAAATTAATTAACAGTATTATTTTTCAAAAACATAATATTATAAATTATTTTTATTACCTGAAAAAATATATATCGGAGCCAGCTTGTGCTCGATTTTTGCAACCGTGAGGGGAACAAGTTGTTTGCATTATTATTATTTCAAAAATGTCTGAATAATAATATATACTTAATTAATAATAAATCGTTCAAAAAATGAATTCTAATTACAAAATATTATGTATTCAAATTTCAAAAGAATGCTTACAGAATGATAAAAAATTTTAACTGATTTTTACACAAATATATAAAATATATACTGTAGATAATAAACAATAAAATTGACTACCATGCAAATGGCGTCGGCATCAATGTCCCATATGGTGTCGTATAAAAAGTTAGCTATTTAGTGTTTTTTATATCTATGAATATGACAGTTATGATTAAAATTCTAAACTTAAATTTTGTATATTATCAGTTGATTAGACAGATAGAAAATACAGGTATCACATTGTTTTAACAGAGAGCTAACAGTCATACATTTTCGATAATTTTTTTTTTTCTTAACTATTTTTATAATGCAATTTTCATCATACCATTAAATTTAGCTATTTGAGTTATTCATTTTTATTATTTGTTAGTTCTTTTTATTCTGGGACATATTAACTAATCTAAAAACTATACTGTAATTTAACATTTTTTGTTTCCAACGATAGTTTGAATTTTTAGGAATATATCTCAATGTGTGTTTTCTTTCAATACATTTCAAACTGTAATTGATTAACTATTCTTTTAATTAGAAAGTCTAGGAAAGCTAATTTTTCATTGACTTCTTTTTCATTTGTAAATTTTATTGAAGTTTATTTAGGAGTAAATTTAAGGAAAAAATTGTTATTAAAAGTTTCATTTAATATTGGTATATATATTACTTATATTTTTAGAAAAATTGTATTTGTAATGTTAATTTTAAACCTATTAATGAAATTTTAACTAAAAAAAAGGTGATAACCATCTCTTTGTTTGAAAAATGCATTTTTAAATTGGAAAACATTTTCACTTATATTTACTTAGAACACCCTGTGTGTACACTGCATGCCTATGCTCATAGACAGATAATTTCTTGTTATTTATGAATAGATGGAGAAAGTAGTGTGATGTCCTTTCAAGTAGTTAGTGATGAAATTAGGAAAAAAAAAAACAGTTTAGATGGTACAATTTTGGAATGATTTAGTATAATTTTAAAGTTGTGTATTGTTTATCCAAATAATAGGTCTTAAAATTAATTTGTACAGAATATGGATAAAATGCATAGACTTCAATGTAGGATGATCAATATAGTTTATTTAGTTTATTGTTCAATAATGGTAAATTTACTAAATATGAATGTAGGATGGAGCTGGTACTAGTGATGATGATAGAATATTAATAATTGGTGCAACAAATAGACCTCAAGAACTAGATGAGGCTGCCAGAAGACGACTTGTCAAAAAACTTTATATTCGATTGCCTGATCAGCAAGTAATAAATGATACAATTTAAAATAATATTTTATTTATGCTTACGTAGTAAATTTTTGTATTACAGGCTAGAAAAGACATGATTAAAAAGTTATTGATGTCAGAAAATAATATTTTATCTGATGACGATCTAGAGAAAATAGCTTCTCTAAGCAATGGTTATTCTGGAGCAGATATGAAGAGTTTATGCCAAGAAGCATCTATTGGACCTATTCGATCAATGAGTTTTGAAATGATTAATAACATACAAGCTGATCAAGTAAATTGTCTAATTTAATTTTCAAACACATTATACAAGTTCATATATTTTTAGGTGCGTCCAATTGATGTAAATGATTTTCTATCAGCTTTAAAAACTGTTATGCCCAGTGTATCTTCTGAAGATTTAAAACATTATGTAAAATGGAATGAAAAATTTGGATGTTGTGATACTCAAATTTAAACATATTAATATGTATGATAATATATGAAAAAAATAAGTTTAATAGTATTTAAAAATATTTTATTACTTCAAAGTTCTTATACTTATGATATATTATATTGTTAATTAATTTTAAATTGAAATAAAATTTGTATGTATTATTTATAACTGAACCAAAGATTTTTCTATAATAATATTATAACAAACTTTACTCAGTTATTATTTTTCAAACGCAATATTTTATCTTAGTTTCCAAATTTAAAAAAATAATACATTATTATTCTACGTAGTATGTCCTATAAATACGTGAACTGATTTCCCACAACAATCTGTGGGGCAAAGTACAGTATGGTACTACTTTGGTCACTCGCTGCAACTACTGATAATGCGACAGTATCAGTCCAATCTTTGAGACAGTAATATAATTAAGATACATGTAGTTTTTGTGTATGGTTTTTTTAAAATGGAGATAGACGAATTAACTGAACAAAGAGTAATCATCAAATTTCTGGTGAAACTTGAAAAAACATTGTAAAAAATTAATGAAATGTTAAATACTTTTTATGGAGATAATACTTTGAAGAAAATAGCTCTTTTTAAGTGGATTAAGCGTTTCCGTGAAGGCCGTGAACACTGCAGACGACATGAGGCCAGGACACCCTTCAACCACTTGTGACGACCAAAACATCAAACATGTGAGGTCTCTAGTGCTTTCCGATCGAAGGATAACTATCCGGATGTTGGCTGTTATGCTGAGTATCAGAAAATCGTCTGTGCACACGATTTTGAGAAAAAATTTAGGAATGAAGAAAATGTATGCGAAAATTGTCCCAAAGCTTTTGACTCCAAACCAAAAGTTGAGGCGAAAAAAGTGCTGCATTGACTGGAAAAATTCAACGCACAACCCTAATTTTCTTGAAAGGGTTATCACTGGTGATGAATCTTGGTTCTATGAATACGATCTTGAGCTTAAAACCCAAAGCATGGAGTGGAAGTCAAAAATGATACCCGAACAAAGAAATTTTTTAAAAGCAGATCAAAAATCAAGGTCATGTTGATCGTTTTTTTTGACGTCCGTGGTATTGTCCATCATGAATATCTTCCCGAAGGACAAACTGTAAATGCTACTTTCTATGTGGAAGTTCTCAAGAGCTTACGAGATCTTGTGCGTCGTGTGCAACCAAATTTGCAAGAAAAAGACGGGTGGATTCTGCATCATGACAATGCGCCTGCTCATTCGTCTCTGCTGGTCCGTGAATTTCTGCCCCAAAATTCAATCAAAACACTTGACCACCCCCCATATTCTCCAGATTTAGCCCCCTCTTAATTTTTTTTTATTCCCAAAATGTAAAATGGTCATGAGGGGGGTGCACTGGGATGACGTAGATACCATAAAGATTGAAACGACAAGGAAGCTGAGGAGCTTAATTTCTCAGGACTATGAAGGATGCTTTGAACAATAGAAACGAAGGTGGGATAAATGCATTACTACGGACAGAGAGTATTTTGAAAGAGATAAAATTAATGAATAAAAAATTATGACAAATAAAAATTGTATTTTCAAAATTCGGGTATTTATTGGATGTACTATGTATTTGAAAACTATAGCAACAACAAATAGACCATAACAGGACAGGACGACTTATTTTTTAGCTCATTATAATTATTTCAAATGTTAAATTAGGATGACAAATCTGCCTCCGTGGACAAATTTATAAAAAATTCTCGAGCATTTACAAATTATTTAAACCAATAGGTTTACTCATAAAAATATTTTCCCATATTTAAAAACAATTTTATACAGTATATCCCTGATCCATGGATGCTATTTCATAAGATATTACCCCCCACCCCACCAAACTCAATGTATTATTATAATAACCATATGCAAATCAGTCTCCCTAACTTTGTTTATTAAAAATATTGGCACTACTATTATAAAACCAAACAGAACATTTTACTTTCTCCTCTCTATCTACCCATTAAAAAAATTGTTAAATCCCTTAAAAATTATCATAGAATGGTAATTATAAATTTATATGTTCATTATTTTTCAAAATTTTATCCTTGCAGTTATCACCATAGACTCGAGGATTAATTATCAGGATATGGTTATTTCCTTGGTATTATACAAATAAAAACGCAACAATTCAACAATATAATAGTATTTATTTTCGCGAAAATAAATAAAGTTGGTACATAATATAAAAATAATAAATAAAATATTTTAAAAAAATCAGTCTATATAATAAGTAGGTACATAAAAAGTAAACTACCAATTTGAAAATATTTAAGTAAACAAAATATATACCTAATAGGATAAAAATTAAAATAATGTTGACAAATTGCATGTATTACCTAATAAATAAATAAATACTTGGATCATTGTGGTAATTAATCAACTTCTTCTATAGTAGGTCCTCGAGAATGCTGTCCAGCACCACCAGGTGCTCCAGGGAAACCATGACCTCCGGACGGCATCTGAGCTCCTCCTGCAGCGGTTTGTCCACCGTGTAATTTCATCATTAGGGCCGAGCAGTTCTTCTGGACTTCCTTTAATTTGAATTCGTATTCTTCTTTTTCCGCCAAATGATTGTTGTCCAACCACTGGATGATCGCGTCACATTCCTGTTTAGCGGCGTTCTTCTCGGCATCGGACAACTTGTCACCGGCCTCGTCCAACGCTTGTCTAACACCAAACACGTAGCTCTCCAATTGGTTCTTGGCCGCGATTTTCACTTTCTGTTGTTCGTCCTCCTCCTTGTAACGTTCGGCCTCGCTGAGCATACGGTCGATTTCGGCTTGGGACAGACGTCCCTTGTCGTTCTTGATGACGATGTTCTTTGAACGACCGGAGCTGTTGTCCTTGGCCGACACGTTCAAAATACCATTGGCGTCCAGATCGAAAGTCACGTCGATTTTGGGTACACCTCTGGGCGCTGGGGGTATGCCGGTCAAATCGAACGTTCCCAACAGGTTGTTGTCCTTGGTCATAGCCCTTTCTCCTTCGAACACCTGGATTGTGACGGCCGGCTGATTGTCCGCGTACGTCGTGAACGTTTGGGTTTGTTTGCAAGGTATAGTAGAGTTGCGGTCGACGATCTTGGTCATCACGCCGCCCGCGGTCTCTATGCCCAACGACAGCGGAGTGACGTCCACGAGCAACACGTCTTGGATGGCAGAACTCGTATCACCGCCGAGAATGGCCGCCTGTACGGCCGCGCCGTACGCTACCGCTTCGTCCGGGTTGATGGACAGGTTGAGTGGCTTACCGCAGAAATAGTTTTGCAACAGACTCTGGATCTTAGGGATCCTCGTCGAGCCGCCTACGAGCACCACGTCATGTATAGCTCCTTTGTCCAACTTGGCGTCCGCCAACGCCTTCTCCACCGGTTGCAGCGTCGATCTAAACAGATCTGCGCACAGCTCCTCGAAACGGGCTCGGGACACTCGGGTATAGAAATCGACACCCTCCATCAGGGCGTCGATCTCTATGGTCGCTTCCGAACTGGACGACAACGTTCTCTTGGCCCGTTCGGCGGCCGTCCTCAACCTTCTCAGCGCTCTGGCATTGGTACGAATGTCCTTCTTGAATTTCCTCTTGAACTCCTCCGCCAAATAAGACACCAGCCGGTTGTCAAAGTCTTCGCCACCCAAGTGCGTGTCTCCCGCCGTGGACTTGACTTCGAATATCGAACCCTCGTCGATTTGGAGAACGGACACGTCAAACGTGCCACCGCCCAGATCGAATATCAACACGTTCCTCTCTCCTTTCAGGTTCTTGTCCAGACCGTACGCCAAAGCCGCAGCCGTCGGTTCGTTGATTATCCTCATCACGTTCAGACCGGCTATTGCACCGGCGTCTTTGGTTGCTTGCCTCTGCGAATCGTTGAAATACGCCGGCACCGTGATGACGGCGTCCGTTACGTTACGACCCAAAAACGCTTCGGCCGTCTCCTTCATTTTCGTCAGCACCATCGAACTAATTTCTTCCGGTGCAAACACTTTCCGTTCTCCTTTGAATTCCACTTGGATTTTCGGTTTTCCGCAATCGTTCACCACTTTGAACGGCCAGTGTTTCATGTCCGCTTGAGTCTTCTCGTCGTCGAAACGACGGCCGATCAGACGTTTAGCGTCGAACACCGTATTGCTGGGATTCAAGGCCACTTGGTTCTTGGCCCCGTCTCCGATTAACCGTTCGGTGTCGGTGAACGCCACATAACTCGGGGTGGTTCTGTTACCTTGATCGTTGGCGATGATTTCCACTTTTCCGTGTTGCCAGATACCCACACACGAGTAGGTGGTGCCCAGATCAATACCGATCGCTGTTTTTCCGACCATTTTTCTATTGAAATTTGAATAAATTGTATTCGCGAACAACGATATTATTTCAGTGAATAAAAAAAAAAAAAACGTTGCACTCGATTACGATTTCGAATCACTCGGTAGTTCGTGTATAATCGCACAATGTATCGCAAAATCGTACTATATGATGTCGTTTTGTTAAATTAATCGCACGTTAGCACAGTTACCGCATATAATTCAAACTGATGTCTAGTAGCGCCACCGCTGGCGTATATATAGGCGAGGGAATATTCTAGAACGTTCGGCACGTTTCGACGACCGCGGCGTGTAACGTCTGCCCGTCACCCTTCACCACTCTGTACATCGTAATATTTACCAAAACAACGTATAGAATGTTCTCGACTCTTCCCGATTTCACTCGAAAATCAAAATATTTTCTTTTTATTGATCTATTTGTAACGATAACGTTGTTATTTTATTAAAATAAATCTATAGACCTATCATAATAATATTATACATATTACATCAATAAATTATATACCTTCTACCTATATGGCTATATATACCTACCTACCTATACCTACTATAATTATTAGTCCAGTTTTGGGCAATTTACTTTTTAAAAGTAATTAAATTAAATAATTCTCTAATAATAACTCTAATAGGTAATCTATTGTTTGCCATTTGTATATTGTATTGCCAATTTTTATCAAAACTGCACCCCCCCCCCCCCAATGACGTTACTGGTCAATAGACCATTTTATATAACCGTGGTCACAATTGTCGATTTTCTTCCCTATTTGTATAATAATAATATTGATTTTAATGAGTATTTTAATTTAATTTTGTGTTCTATTTATTATTATTAGGTACCTCTACCTATTAATTTTTTACCTAAATATAATGAGCGTGAATCGTAGTATTAAAGTTAATATTATTACTCCAGTAATATTCAACATAACTGGCAAACGGTCAATTTGATATTTACGAATTTGTTTTATATATAGAAATGCTTTCTAAATTACGTAAATAACTTAAAATAGCAATACTGGGCAAGTTATCGATTATTT
>JAIPRL010000528.1:0-68210 GCA_025469235.1 Pemphigus obesinymphae
TTTTTACTCCATTATCCTCAATTCATAAAACTTACTTTACTAATAATAGGTAATATTTTATTTTATGCAATCGTTTCCATTTTAGTTTATATTCTTAGTTTTTTATTATTATTAATTTATGTTATTGTATGATGTCCGTATCAACTTATTGTTAAACTTACTTATTTACTTGTACTATTGGGCAATTTGCCCGTTTTATTCTTTGAATAAACAATATTTATTTATATTTATATTTATATTTTATAAGTTTCAAACTATAATATTATCCCAGATAACATAAATAAGAACAAAAAAGTGTAATGATTTTTGGAATGAGTTTTATATATCCTTAAAACAATTTGTACAATTTCCAAACATTTAACATCTATGCAATAGATAATATTTCTAACATGTGGCTAATGGAAATGACAATTCAATTATACATAAAACACATGAATTTTTAAATTATTAAAAATATGTATAAAAAAAAAAAACTATAGTTTCACTAATAATTAATAAATTTGGTTCTTATAAAATAACACATCGAGAACAACATATAACTAGGATAGAAAAATATTTATGCCACATACGATGTCAGTCTTTGTGATTTCTAAAACAAGTATTACATCATGCCACCCATGCCACCCATTCCTCCCATACCTCCCATTCCACCCATTCCACCACCAGGTAATGGTTCATCCTTCTTCGGTAATTCAGTGATAACTGCTTCTGCGGTAGTTAATAAAGATGCAACACCCGCTGCATCAGTTAAAGCTGTCCTAACAACCTAAAAATATAAAATACAATATTTTAATGATATTAAAATAATAATAAAATATTAGAATTTAAATAACTCAAAAATAAATTACTATAGAATCAAATCTGTATGCTTAATAGGTTATTAGTAAATTCAACACATTTAAATGGATGCCTTTTAGTGAATTTGAAAATTTTTTTTATTCGATTTATCTAAATATTATGCCATTAATTAATTATATATTAATATATTATAGATAGTAGACTGGTCCATATTTACAAATGTCCCTGTATTATAGTGTTTTTTTAAATAATTAGTTATTTATGGACCATTATGCATTATTATTGATTTATACTCTATATACTGCCATATGTTATTAAAACTTAACGTCATTTCACCACACCCAAGGTTTAAATTATACACCATTAGCCAAAATAAATAATGCAATATACTGTATAATATGTGTGTGACAATAGTCAATATTGGTGCTCTGTAATGCTAACATAGTGCTGTTCAACTATTGTGAGGTTGCGGGAAACAGTCACCACTTACACGACGAGTTTCACTCCTAAAGTACAGTGAATAGTCATGGTATACACAACGTCAATCATACATAATAGCACACAGTTTTGCAGTCCATAACTAAATACTTTAAAAAAGCCAAGAATACAAGAACATTTATCATGCTACTAAAATATGGGCCAATAAGTTAATATACAGAAATTCAACATTTTTAAAACATAAATTAAATATAGCACTAAATCAAATTAATGAAATAGAAGTAGTAAAGAATGAATATCATAGGTAATCTATTATATATTATGCAAACTCCAAATACAATTTTTCATAGAAGAGAAAACTAAGCTTTTTAATTAATTCCAAATACAGTTTTCTTTTCTGTTTATATTGCCATTGTGCATTCGATTTACAATTTTTCCGTTTGTCCGTATTTAGACTTTTCCAAAGATGTGAAGTTATCACACTGTATATGCTTTGTGTTCACCTATATGTCACATGGAAGAAAACTGTTCTGCCATCCGTTTCTCATCGTTTGAGTGGTTTTTACTCTATCATCTTATTACCCCAAACTACTGAAAGTATTTTGGTGCTATGGATGTCGGATTTGAACTACCCGGACGTTTTAATGCCAGACTGAACATTTCTTTGTCTACGATTCTTCCCTATATGACCGAGACATTTGTTCCGAATATGTGTAAGTACCAATAGTATGAGTCGAAATACGGCAGAACCGTCCGTTATCTGAATAGTTTCAATACGAGAAATTTCAACCATCTTATTATCTTGATAAAGTGGCTTAGTGGTACAAAATTATTACCTATCTAAATTGTCAACCTATTCAAAAACACTACTTTATGTGTGAAGAATATCTTCTAAAAAGCAAACATCAGATTTAACCAGAAGTGAAATATTTTTAAAATTAATTAACTAACAGTATTATTTCTCAAAAATCTTTGGTCACCTAATATTCCGGATTTCAATAAAAAATATAATCGGAGACATAAAAATTGCACTCAAAAGTAATTCCACTAATGAGGTGTTGCACTAAAAAAAAAAACTACACTTCAAAGGTGTCACACTCAAAAAATATTGAACTTACAAGTAGTCTCACTTAAAAGGAGTTGCACCAAGTAGGTGTTGCACACAAACTACTAATAATAAAATAACATAACTCACTTTAGTTGGATCGATGATTCCTTTTTCAATCATGTTGACATATTCATCATTCAATGCATCATATCCAAAATTGTCTACACCTTTAGATACTTTATCAACTACAATACTAGCATCGACACCAGCATTTTGAGCAATTGTCATACAAGGCATAGTCAAAGCTTTACGTATAATTTCAATTCCTATAAATACAAATATATAAAATTGTATTAAAACTACCAATATCTTTTAAACAATTATGCTACTTACCTATTTTCTGATCATCATTGGCTACTTTGATTGTGTCCAATGCTGAAGTGCAACGTATGAGAGCAGTACCACCTCCAGGAACAATACCTTCTTCAACAGCTGCACGAGTAGCATTAAGTGCATCAGTAACACGATCTTTTTTCTCATTAACTTCAACTTCACTACTACCACCAATTTTCAATACAGCAACACCAGACGATAATCTTGCAAGCCGTTCTTGTAATTTTTCCTTTTCATATTCAGACGTTGTATCTTTAATTTGATCTCTAATTTGTTCAGTCCTTTGATCTATGTCAGATGGTACACCTTTACCCTATAAATAATGATAATTAATAAAATGTTTCAATTTAACAAATTTTCCATGTACTAATTACTTTTAAAAGCAAAGTGTCATCTTTGGTAATAACAACTTCTTTCACTTCTCCAAAATCACCAGCTTTAATATCTTCAATTTTTATTTCATTACCTTCTTGTCCAAAGACAATACCTCCAGTTGCAACAGCCATATCAGTTAATGTGGATTTACGGTTATCCCCAAAGCCTGGCGCTTTAACTGCAGCAACATTCAGACCTATCTTTAATCTGCAATACAAAATTATTCATTGGTTAACTTAAAATATCTTAAAAATACTGGCCATATCAGATTATAATTATATTTATTTAATGTATAATATTGTCTATTATAGTTATTAAATATACATTGAACAATATAAAATAAAAGAAATACATGAATCCTAGGGAATAAAAATCAGTAAGTTAGAACACCGAAAAATTAATTTAAATTTAAAATGGAAAAATAACATATGTTTGAAAATTGATTTAATCACTAACATAAATATATTATAAAGCAGATAATTATTGTAATTACTTGTATGAAAAAACTGAAGGGAAGGTTCGAAGTTGATTAATTTAATTTCAAAATGAAAATTGTTAATATTATGGATTGTTGTTTATTACTAAAAATGTATCTTAATTTTGAAAAAAAAACTTAGGAGAGGATCAGGTACCTCTCTCACCACAGATACAACTTTAATTTTTAAGCTCTTCCAATAAATATAGTACTACATAATAAGTATATAAATAAATAAATAATGAGTACAAAAATAATTAATAATTTGCTTAACCAGTCACCATTCAATACCTAGTAATATAAACTAGTTTTATATGCCATGATTAGTATTTTTTCTGTAGTTCTATTTTACTGTTTACTAGAGTATATAATACCATATTTTTTATCTCTAACTATCTACCAAACAATATAACAAAATCAAGCTATATAAAATAGCTAAATTTAGATTATAGAATGTGTTCCAAATTAAGAATTTAAACAGTGTTTGAACTATGTTGGCGTTTCTCTAAGGTATTTAAACTCTAAATTCAACCAGAATGCCACAAATATTAACACAGCATATTACTTGTAAAAAAAAACTTTGATTTTTACTTCTATTATAAAATTAGACATGCAGGCTAAAATAACACAAATCTGAAACCAGATTGTGTACTTCAGCCTTACAAAATTAAATTGTTAACACCAATCAAAGTGATATATCCAGTTACAATAATTTATTTATTTGATGTATACCTAATACACATTTACAGTCCATGACACAAATCTGTGCCCATAGCTTAAGAGTCAGATGGTAGATTTCCGTTAAGAAGACACCCACATTTTTTGTCTCCGTCTATCTAATTGGCAATATAGCAAAAAATTATACAACACAGAATTGTAATTATGGCGTTTTGGCTAACTTTAGAGCTTAAACACCTATTATAAAATATAACGAGAAGAATAATTTTGAGTAAATATATCATTGGGCTTTTTGTAAAATATTGTCAGAAAAAAACAGCATTTTTAGCTTTTGATATTTTTAAATAACTAACTTTTTTTGTCACATGATATTATAGAAAAAACCCAATGAGGTTCATTCGAAATTATTCTATTTTTGTTTTTTATGTTGTAATGTTATTATAAAATTATAATAGGTATTTATGCTCTTAAATTTAACCTTAACGCCAAAATTTTAATTCTGCGTAGCATGTTTTTGCTATATTATCTATTAGATAGACAGACGACAAATGCAGGTATAGCGTCCTCTTAAGCCGTTGTATCTCAGCCAAAGACAGTCATAACATGTGGACAGTCATAACATGTGGCGATAAAATCTGTTTACTAACCCCTATTGAAATACCGCCATGTGAATACCTGATGCATGTTAGTAATGAGCATAATTGTACGTCGTGGACCCCAATGATCCTGGTTATCATTTCAGGACATTATTTAAACATCATGGATTTCAAATTAGCCAATTCTACATTTCATATTGATGATATTTCATATTTATGTTGATGAGAAAAAAAAATTATTCAAAGAAAAAAATGGATTAAATGTGTAGTACGAAAATCGGAACATTTTAGGGGCTGATATACCGATTATACTTTTGATTATGTATAAATAATATATTAACACGTCAATTTATAATGACAAATTTTCTCAATTGATCCAATTGCCTTAACTGGTTCAATTATCCCAGTCACTTCAATTGTTTTAGTCGCTTCTAATTTAGTTACCTCAATTACTTAAATTGATTCAAAATCAGTTATGTTGGTTGATGTATGTTTCTTTTAACATAAAAACTTAATATTACTCCAATATGTGTACACTGTATATAGTACAGATAATATGTATATAGAATATTGTGTACTAATTGGGCATGAATACATGTTGACACATATTGCATGTAGTAAATTTTATAATAAAGGTACCTACTACAATTCTTTCTTATAAATATATTCACATTATCAAAATATGCTTATCAACGTTACGATCAATCAGAGTATAGAACGTTAAAATAGGTATTTACGCGTCGGACATGGAAATTTCCTCTTTCTTTAATAATAAATTTTTACATGCAGTAAATGCAGCAATTAAGTAATAAAATATTAATATTAAGTTATCAAAAAAATGTTTTAAAATCAATATTAAAAACACTCATTTTGCTGTGAAGTATCTAATTATTATATCAATTTTTTTAAGGTATGCCAAAAGGCAAACTACATAATCACATTTATAAAGAACAGTTTAGTCATCACATAGTGCATTACAAAATCTAGCACAAATAGTAATAGAATATAGAGTAGTTTGATTAATCACCACTAGGTAAGTGCTGCTACAGTATGTTTCATGATACTAGAGACTTAACTGTGCCATGCCCCCTCGATTATTTTTAGTATTCAAGGTAACTAAAAATTATGAAAATAAAGTATGAAATGCGAACACACACACTCAAACGATAACCAGAGAACTGACCGATGATAATCAAGCATTTAGAGCATTTAAAATTTGAGGCACAATTGTACATACATGTTTACATACCACTACCAAAATTAGTCCACAGGGCACCTCAACAGTCAAGTCTTCTATGAAACAAATTGTAGTTATTTAACATTACAAATAATTTTTTTAGTATTATCTTCCAGATCGGTTCTTTATAATTATAGATCATATCATGGATAGAATAATGTTCTATAATAATTGAGTATTGCATGTTTATATGTACAACAGTCCACCTGATTAGTAGGTACATATACCTAATTTTATGCATGATATACTTTATTTTAATATACATGTGTCACTGACGTATAAAAAAATTAAATAATAATTACTTTGATAAATGCATGCACAGTAAAATTTGTAATTGTGCTTGATACAATTACTCGTCCCTACATGTATTCATAGATTTTATATATAGCTTTACTTAGTGATTACTGACAAATCAGTTAGTGAAAGTAAATAGTATCCTAATTTTTAAAACTGTCCAAATATTTAGTAAAGCAAAACTAAACAAAGAATTTTCCAGAATAATAAAATTATTTAAATACCTGTTTAAAACTAGCATTCCAAGTGCTTCACCATCAAAATCTTCAGCAATAATAACAAGAGGTTTACGCTGAGCATTAGCTAATTCTAGAGCAGGAATCAATGATTGAGCAGAAGAAATTTTTTTTTCACTGAATAACACCAATGCATCATTAAATTCTACTTTAGCACCTTTACAATAATAAAATATAATCATAAAAAATCTGCTTAATTTATTAAATTAATTATTTTTTTTATTTTACCTTTAGTAGCGTTAATGAAATATGGTGAAACATATCCTCTGTCAAACTTTAAACCTTCAATAACTTCCATTTCATCTTCAAGAGTCTTTCCATCTTTAACTGTGATAACACCATCTTTTCCCACCTATAAAATAAATTTGTATTTTTAAAAATATAGATTAATTAAAACACAAAATTTCTTAAAAAAAAATGAATTAAACACCTTTTCCATTGCAGAGGAAATAAGTTTTCCAATACTAACATCTCCATTAGCAGAAATTGTAGCAACTTGTGCTATCTCATCTGCAGACTGTACTTTCTTTGATAAAATACTTAAATGTGATTTTACTGCATCAACAGCTAACATGACTCCTAATAAGCATAAGATTTAAGTAAATAATTAAATGCTTTAATTATTTATTTTTAATTACCTCGCCTAATTTCAACAGGATTAGCTCCCTTGATAATCTTTTCAAATCCTTCTTTGGCAATAGCACGTGCTAATACAGTGGCTGTAGTTGTACCATCACCAGCTTCATCATTTGTATTACTTGCAACATCCTGTACAAGCTTTGCCCCAATATTTTGGAATTTATCTTGTAATTCAACACCCTTGGCAACAGTCACGCCATCCTTGGTGATTTTAGGAGAACCCCAACTCTGTTCCAGAATTACATTTCGGCCCTAATAAATAAAATAGGATTTCATATCATATATTTTATTCAATAGGTAGGTATTATATTTTTCAATTTAAACGTCCAATTTTCTACTACTTATTTTGACTAACTTTTGGGCCCATAGTAACAGCAACTGCATCTGCAAGTATATCAACTCCTTCCAGCATAAGTTTTCGCACTCCAGGGCCGAATTTTATATCCTTGGCATAATTTCTGGCAAGGTATTTGGGAACATTATTTCTAGCAAGTGCAGACAGACGGTACATCTAAAAATTAAAATGTAATTCTATATTTAATCATAACACATTACTAATACCCATAAAACAATCAGTTACATATTTATAAATTTAGCTTTAATTTTAATACATTAAAAACATGTTCGTTTATGGGTAGACATAGGGGTAGCCAATATAACTAAATTCAACTCATTTTTCAAAAAAATTATCTTAATTTCAATGTGGGAAATATATTATTCTATCCAATTTAATTACTATAATAATATACATAGAAATACCAATTGAAAAATAATGTACAAGTATGATTATACACTACCTACCAAAATGTTACTTAATAATATTGATAATAAAAAATATGTATAATTACTAGTACATTTTTATTATTATTAAGTAGATTAATAATTAATGGTAATAGTTTTAATTAATAAGACATAAAGATACCTATTATACCTACCTATATTTAATATAAATAGATAGGTACCTATATAAAATATAAGTACCTATCAGTACCTAATAACCGGTACATAGCAAAAAAAAGTTATTTCTGTTATTATAACAATTTGAGTATATATAATATAAATTTCATATATACCCAATCTCTATGAAGTAAAACAAAAATTGAATAATAAATTCATGAGAATGCAATTAATTAATAAATTTAATTTGGTGTGCACCAATTATCATTCATTTTATAATACCTATAAAGTATATTTAAGTATAGTTAATTATAAAATTAATGTAGGTTTATCAATTATAATTCGGTTTTACAAATTTCGAAAAATAATTTTCGAGAACCACATGGGCAACCTCTATGATGTGTTAAAAATTAATAGGAAATGATTGGCAAATTTGAAATTTGAATATACAATTTTAAGCGGATCGAACACCCGAAACGGAAAATAGGTAATATACGTTATAGGTTACCCGTGTTCGGTAAAAAGGGAAATCGAAAAAAGCCGGCCGGGTTATACAAAGGTTAGGAAGATACAATAAATTGAACATTAGAATAATCATATTTAGATGCATTACTTATGAATAAAAATATTTTACATTACCTTGAATAAATTGAAAAATGTACAAATTGGAAATAAGTGCAGTCGACTGAAGAGCAGATGAAAATAATTTATAATTTCTTAATAGCAACCGAATATAACTACAATCGACAGTAAAACTTTAAAGCCGGGATAAAAGTGAACGATCTGCAAAGACGTGCCTATTATAATATAACATGGAAATTTCTAGAAGCAAGTTCTATCGTCATCAGTGTAGCCGTTATATTAATATTAAAAAATGTAATATAATGCGAAGAAAAGTTGTTGAGAACACTGATTACTAATTTTTTGTTAAAAACCCGCCATTTCAAAAACACATAAAACCAATACATATTCCTGGCTTCGCTAAAAATTACAGTCTGACACAATGCGTGCACAGATAACACTTACTCAAGGCAGTCAAAGAAATGATCGAGCAATACATTTATCATTTTTATATGTTAAATTATAATAAAAATCGTTCAAAATTAAAAAAATTTTTAACCCAAATACCTAATTAATTAAAAACAATTGTTAAATATTGTCCTTCGATCATTCGCTCCTAAATGTTATGCATAATTTAATTATTTATTAAAAAATGATATTGTGACACGAAGTTCTGAATAACGTTTTGAAGCGTATGCGGATGTACAATCTCCGAATACTTTTGATGATCAAGGAACTCACACAAACACAAAACCGTAAAGAATAATGAATTATCAACCATTTTTAAAGGTTCTGTGTAGGCAATTTGTAAGAAGTTTTTTAAATAATAAATATTTGACAATTAAAAAATGATAAAATATATTTTAAAAGTTATCTAAAAATAGTCTTGTATCTGTATTCTGTGCCGGTACCACTTTTTATTGTTGTGTAAACATATTTGCTCAAAATAAATTACTTATGGCTTTCTGAATTCAGTTTGAAGAAAATGTATTATACAAGAGAAATAATTACACTAAATAAAATATGAACTTAAACTAAACCGAGCATAAAGTTTTTGTTCGATAAGTATATTTAAACATCTATAGAATTTGTGATTTAAATTCGTTTAAATTCTACATGTTCAAATTAAAAAAGAAAAATGTAATTATTTTAACTAAGAAAACACGATTTGTCCATAGTAAATATTCTCATCTGTCATATTCTGTTTCAATTTTGAATCTACGATAACTAGGAAATAAATTGTACCTATAGTCCATTCAATGGGGGGTTTGAACTTACAAAAAATCATAATGTTTTTCTGACTTGAGAAAAAGTTTCGTCTTGGGGCACTTATTAACCAAAAAAAAAAATCGCCATCGATTGTACGATTAATAGCTCGATAACAAATTGTAGAGGAAGGAATTTCCTTTAAAATTATGTATTTCTTATAGGTACGTAAACAATTGTTTCAAATCGTTTTACGACTTTTGATATGTCAATCTATAAAAAATACACATTAATACGAGTGCAGTAATTTATAAAAGGGGGGCAGAATTTTTTAATTATTTCATTAATGCATATCCTTCGATAATTTTTCCGTTCATTACTTAGCCTATCCCTCCCACGTCATACCTACCAAGGGCATTAATGCACTCTTATTATTATATATTTTTTTATAGATTTATATATCAAAAGTCGTAAAACGGTTTAAAACAGTTATTTGCATATAAAAAATACATAATTTTAAAGGAAATTTCTTTTTTTTTTTTTTATCAATTTTTTTTTTAAACTATTAATCGTATGACAAATAGAAAAATATTTACGAAAATGCTGTGTTTTTTTTTAATCAAATTTTTTTAAAAAGGACCATATGGCAAGTCCTGTATCGCGAAAATGGTCACAAGTACACGAAAAATGAATTTATCTTTTTTATAGATAATTTTGTCGTGCGAACATTAAAAAGCGAGATATTCACGAAAAGGCTATTTTGTGACCTTTAACCTCGAAAAAACCTTTGATCTGGAACTCAAATCGATGGCGATTTATTTTTGTTTAATCAGTGCCTCAAGATAAAACTTTTTTCCAAGTCTAAAAACTTTTAGAACTATAGATCTAAAATCAATGGTAGTAGCGGTACCTTTATAGCGTTATATAAAGTTAAGAATGATAAAATGCATTTATTTTAATCATTTGCTTCGTGACCTCGATTAATCTTAACTTTAAAGAGGAGATGCTTAATAAATAAACAAGACTTATGTTCTATAAATGTATTTTAAAAGTAATTTAAAAATAGTCTTGTGTCAATACAATATTTTTTTGTTGTGTAACCGCTATATTTGTTTAAAAATCATGATTACGTATTTCTGATTTTTATCAACTTGAAATGACGTAGAAACATGAAATAAACAACAAATTCTAGCTAACAATATTATTTAATGACTTAGGTACATGTCGGTTTTCAATATATTAGTTTTTTAAGATTAATAGTTATTTAAAAATTGATTTTTAACAACTCATAAAACGTATAAAAATATTCACATATCAAAATCGGCAAGACAGGGCGTTATATAAGTTGTAAATAAGATTTAAAAATAAGTAGGTAGGTACAAATCGATACAAATATATTTAAATTAATAAAGTATTAAAAAAGTTAATACATTTTTCAATTAAAAGTAGTATGTTTTTATGATACACCATTTATGATACAGTGCACCTACACATCGGTTGGCTCCGATTATTTTTTAAATTGCATGGATTACAAGAAAAAAAAGAAAGAATAAATGATATTTGGCCACAGGGGGTATATAATAAACCAGATAAAAGCAAGCAATTCTTTATATGCAATTGGTGCAAAACTAGAAATTATAAATTATGAAAATTCGTTGTTATCACCGATTACAATCGGTAGATAAGTATACCTATATTATATACACTATATACTATCGTATACCTACTATAAACGTATGTCCTCTAATTATAATATTTACCCACCGTCTACGGAGATGGTTGTATTTAGTGTAAATATAACGGCGGAAAAAGGTACTGGTGCAATATTGATGTTAAGTGATTGTTAACAAAATATTTACTTATAATTTTCATCGGTTACTCTGTCGGATTTAATTTAGTTTATTCTAGGGTGTTTTTAAGAAGAAATTTACACCGCTTCTGAAGAATTTCTCGAGAGTATTTTTAAAATATACAAAAAATTAATCGTATTTAAAACTTGGCGGTAATGTGGATAGAAACGTATTAAACACGATCCATAAGGTTGGTACCATGTATTTCATTATGATAACGATGATAACCTTAAAAAACCATTTGTATTTTGTAGACTGTTGTGTTTACTTTAAGTTATTTCACTAAAGGAATCATTTTCCCGTACGTCTGTCTTGTAAATTTTGTAAGTATGATATTTTTATCCGGATTTATTCATTTGATCCTTTGAGAGATGTATTTTATATAGTTTCATTACAAATCGTAATAGTATTTTCATTTCGTTATAGTAACGCCAATAATATTTTTGTAAATTTTTTCCGACTCAAGTGGATTAAAAAACTTGTCCGTATTTAGCCGTTTTCCTAATTTAAAATATTTTATTTGCAGTGTAACGATGTCGATCAAGCCGAAGTACCGTCCGCAAATCATCAAAAAACGTACTAAGAAGTTCATCAGACATCAAAGTGATCGTTATGACAAACTCAAGGTAAATTTAATGAATATGTTTCCTCCCGGTGCGTAATTAATTCAATATTTTATTTTGTCTTTTTGTAGCCCAACTGGCGTAAACCAAAGGGTATTGACAACAGAGTGCGAAGAAGGTTCAAGGGGCAGTACTTGATGCCCAATGTTGGTTATGGTAGTGACAAAAGAACCAGACATATGTTACCTTCCAAATTCCGCAAAGTTCTTGTACACAATGTTAGAGTAAGTGTAAAATCTACTCGGGTACTGCCTAATTTACTGATTTATAGCTGATTCGCTATAAAATGTACTGTAGTGGTCAAATAAAGTTTAACCTTAGTGAGAATCTTTTAAACACCCATACACCTCCTTAGAGAGTTGTAACCCCACCCGACATATATTTACAGAAAATAAAGCAACCGAAGTTCCCGGTTACCCGTCGCAGATTTAGCACCTTGTAAGAATACTTTTCAAATCGCCTGATTCGCCGCCAAATGCACCAAAATTGTCCGATTTATTTCAAAATTGGTAAAAAATTTTCCTGTACTCTTCACATGATAATGGATTAGTCGAGTTTTTAAATACCACATTAAAAAACAACATCGTTTATACGTAATATAATATAATCAATGATATAATATACTTATTATATTCGTATGATTAAGAAAATTTACATTCATGTGTGCTGGACTGGACATATTATTATGCACATTGTTATAAAATATATTATTATTATGTACACAGCTCAAGATTCGAACTTACTAACATTTATCGCCAGACCTGTATCCACTTCCATATTTGAATATTTTGGTATATTTTAAGCTTTTGATGTAGGTACCTACCTATTATCGATATCATTCACCGATCAACCGGACAAAACCGGCGTTTATTGAGTTTATATTTAAATACTAACAATTAAAAATGTATTGTAAAAATAATAAATTATAAGAATTATGTTTATATTGACCCGGATGCATGTATTATATTTATTTATTATAACTATTATCATAGTGCATTCGCGGTGTAGGTAGGTACGTAAAATTCTACGTATTCCTGATTTCATATTAGGTACAATCATAATATTAAATTTTGAGAGCACATACGTACATGGTAGATTATCAAATTTACCAATTTTGAAATAAATCTGACAATTTTTGTGCATTTGGCAGCGAATCAGGAGAATTCTCCTGATTTCATATTACAGTCGTAATATTAAACTAAGAAGCACTAAATTTTAAGAGCACATACGTACATGGTAGATTATCATATTTACCAATTTTGAAATAAATCGGACAATTTTTATGCATTTTGCTGCGAACCAGACAATTTGATAAGTTTTCTTACAAGGTGCTAAATCTACGATGGGTAACCGGGAACTTCGGTTGCTTTTTTTCTGTAAATATATTTCGGGTGGGGTTACAACTGTCTAAGGAAGGTGTATGTGTGTTTAAAAGATGCTGACTAGGGTTAAACTTTATTTGACCACTACAGTACATTTTATAGCGAATCAGCCATAAATCAGTAAATTGGTCCATCTACTCGCAACTTTGATCAGTTTCATTTATTTTATATTCAATTTTACTTAGGAATTGGAAATGTTGATGATGCAAAACAGAAAATACTGCGGGGAAATTGCTCATGGTGTATCGTCCAAAAATCGTAAAACCATTGTTTCTAGAGCACAAGAATTGTCCATCAGATTGACAAATGGAAATGCGCGCATTCGTACACAAGAGGGTTAAGTTTTGTAATAATTATTATAAATAAAATAAAAAGTTCTTAAAAAATTAGTTTTTGATTTTATCATTCACAACTCAATTTAACAAACAAAAGTTTATATTTATTTAAAAATAAATACACATATATGAAGGTAACAAAATTTGAAATAAATGCCACATGATTTTTATTAAAATATAACCACTGTTTTATGCCAAAACTTTGTAACTAGATTTTTGTAAATTTTTCAAGAAAGACACACTATAATTTGAACAAAATCAATTTTAAAGCTATTAAAGAGTACAATATATATTAAGCAGTAGGTACTGTTATTA
Organism: Pemphigus obesinymphae; assembly: GCA_025469235.1. NCBI lineage: Eukaryota > Metazoa > Arthropoda > Insecta > Hemiptera > Aphididae > Pemphigus > Pemphigus obesinymphae. The sequence goes on from JAIPRL010000528.1 coordinate 14,377, forward strand.
CATCTTATACACGTTACACAGAGAAGTGTTTAAATTAAAATATCTGAAGATCCAAAGTTTTAGCATGTCGATATTTACAATTCAATAATAATTCATACTCTTCATAGTAGAATCTCATTAACTCTGAAGACAATCGTTACACATTTTCGATGTCATTTCCATTAATGGTTCTAATTCTTTGTTGATGACTAGATCAAACTCCGTTATGAAATAATAGAAATGTTTATAACAAGTATTTACGTGTGGTTCCTGAAAAATACCATAAAATGTATAATTATTACTTAGCATTAATATAGAAAAATTACATTACACAAAATATATTGTTACATCTAAGTTAAACTTATTGGCTATTGCCTAATTTTTAAAGGCAAATATATTATAAAAAATGACATGGGTACTTTTAATTTTGATAAAATATTCTTTTTAGTTTTGCTAATAGATTTTAACACCACGGTTATGCAGTTAAATATAAATCGGGCTTTTCTAAAGAGTTGATTTATGTAAGTTTGTATTATATTACCCACACGCAAGCCCATGTTTTTTCTGTCAAATAATATGATAATTTGAATATCCATTATTAATATTTTCTGATTAAAGTTGAACAAATAGCACAACTGAGCAAAATTAGAGATAAGATGTTAAACTGTGTTTTTTATCAAATAATTTTAAATTAAATTTATATACCGCTTTTTATGATGGTTAGAAATTAATAAAAATTACAATTGTCTATCCTTTATTTAACAAAATTATCTGATAAAAAAAAAGACATAGTAGCAAGTTTAGTATTGATTATAAAAATAAAATAATAATATATAAAAGGGAAAGAAAAAACTAAATATGAATGATTCAAGATTACAACACATTTACCTACTGAAAAATAACATGGATATTATATATAGTTCTTTTATAGGTGAAAAAAAAATAATGATTTTAATAGAAATTATAAATATATTTTTTCTTATTATTAATTTCAAATTATTTCTAAGTTATAATGTGCTGTAAAATATATTTTATCTTGAAAACAAAAGTCTTACTGCTTTTAAATAATAGGTGTTAGATGGAATAATTTTAACAGATGTCAAATAAAATAACAATTGGAGGCTTGGACCAAATAACGTGCTATGTCATTTTTTCAGATTTAGTATTTTCTTTTTATTACACATTGTATATAAGCGTGACAATTATTAGTGTTTGTCAACCATAAAAATGTTTTGTTTTTGTCACACTTTTTTTTATGATGCATCGAAGTTTCACATGAATACTAAATTATTTACGAATTATTACATAACACATTATTCAATCCAAGCCTTGATTTATAATTTTTCAAAATTTTATATTTATGTGTATCCACAATGAAAAGAATACTTACTGCACCGATGGATACAATTCGATCAAAATGATGTATATAAACATGTACAAATACTCTAAATAATCTAGTAAGTATTTTTTTGCAAAGAGGCAAAAATGTTTTTGGAAACGGTACATCTATTTAAAAACAGTAGAAATGTTTTAATGATATTAAATGTACTATTATGATTTATGTTATTATAACATACCCGTTGACACAGGAAAAAGATTTTCATTATTAATTTGTGCTTCAATCCAATCCATAAGTAGTGAAACGTACTGAGGTGCTGGTAATTGTGTTGGTTTTTTGTACTTATCTTTGTCAGCCCATAAGTATTCAAATTTTGGACCACCACTCATAGTTGGACATGATGTATCAGTACAATAGTCACAAACAGTTCCATAAATTAAATTTATACGATTAAAGAAATCAACCACTGAAAATTATAATGAAGTAATGTTATAGAACAATATTTGATACAGCTATGAAAAGTGTGCATGCTAATTTATAATAAATAGGGTAGGTACTTTATTTATTATTTTTCAATAGTGGGTAATATATGATTGGTAATTAAAAATATCCTTTTAGATTTATTTAAAAAAAAATGGTTTATATGTAATATATAGATAATAGTCAATAGGTATTAATATTATACATTGACCTACTTATAATTTAAATTGCATTTGGTATTTAAAGCATAGATTTGATATTCTTTTACTCATAAAATGTTTATTTAATATTATTAACTAATAGAAGTAATCATGATAGAAACATTATCCAAACTGAACTCTACTGCCTGGACATTTGAAATAGTTTTAATTAGGGTGAATAATAATTAATTATAATATTTTAATTTGACAATAAATATATAGAATTATAAAAATATGATAAGTATTTATTATGAAGTATTCAATACATAGATTTATAATATATTATAAGTCTATGCTTCAATATCACATTGGCCTTGTATAATTCTGTGATATAGTATTGTTAAGCCAAACATATAGGTAGTAAAAATATAAATATATATATTTATTCCTATTACATTTTCTAAAGGTCCTATAGTATCGAATGTCCAAGTTATAAAGTTGATGTTGGAATATAATAATAATAATAATAATAATAATACTATTCTGTGATAATACCATGAACGGCAATCCAATCGTATAGGTCTTCGCCAGTAGGTAATTGTACTGCACTCCTCAAATTAATACCAGAGTTCAATGAAGCTTGTGCATGTTTATACAATGAATAGCGGAGAGTGCCAGGAGAAAACTTTTTCTTAGGTCTAAAAGTCTAAAAATACACAATTAATTGTACACTATAAGTATTATAGATAGTAATTTATTGTAACTTACGTTTCCTTTTTGGAAAAAATCTATAAAACCACTGAATGACATTTTGAAATACTTACTATTCAATTAAAACTAAAATTAATAATACAGAACAAATAATAATTAAATTAACTTTAATTATTTTACTATCGTCTATCACAGATTGTTTGTACTATAATAAATAGAAATCTGTATTAGTGTATTTATAATTTATTATGATTTACACTTGATGCTATTATTTTGTCATATCTTATATAAGATAACGTTATCTTTATAATTTGATAACCAAAATATTGGAGTAAATGTACTTATCACAATATACACACTTCACAGACCAGTCTCGCTGAATAATCGGTATATTCATTGTAGCGTGATAAACTATATAGTTTTAGTTATATAAGTTTATCATGCATTGTAGAATGTAGGTAGTTGAAATATTTAAATTAAATTTCAGGAATAATTTAATATTTGAATGTGTTTGCAATTCGATAGTATCGATTATTTGTAATTATATATTACACGAAGTATGTCAACTATTATATTATGATATAATGGAAAATTCAAATGTACGAAAAGTAAATAAAGATCGCTTAAATGTATTTTTAAAATATTTGGAAAATAAAAATTCAGATGAAAAATTCAGAAAATATTTAGTAAGTTTATAATTTAATGATCTTAATACTTGCATAGTTGCTCATTTAAAATATAATTAATAAACTTTATTCTTAACTAAGTACAAGTCTACTACAGATTAAGTTTATTTTTATACTTTGCGAGTACCTGTGTACTTACCTAAAAATTTTAATTTACCATTTATGATTTCAGATTGTCTTGAATACATTATCGTGCACTTCTTCTAACTTGGTGTATAACACAACACTGAACACTTGTTCTAATGTCCAAACTATTTTGAATTCTATTAATTTTGATGCAATTGAACCTATTCATATGATTAGATTGAAACCAATAGTATATCAAGGAGCAGATATTAATATATATACTCGATATATTTTATCTATTTTAAATAAAAAAGATAATACATTGAATTCAATTTTAATGGAGACTTGGACCCAATTAGGGTCAAATGTGCTAAAACTGCCTTTAATTATTCATGAAAAATGCATTGAAGTTAATCCTGTGATATTTGAAAAAACTGTATTATCTGCAATACTGTTGTGGCAAATCGATGACTTAATTAATTTTTGTTCCAAATCACCGTTGGTGTTCCAAACATGCTCAAGCATATTCAACAAATTGCTGATAAAATTAAACTTCACAGACAAATTTATGAAGTTTTTGATGAATTTTATAAATGATGTTAACACACTATGTGAAAACAATAACATTGATATAATCGATATATATCCTATTAAATGTAGAACTATTCTAACTCTAAGAGCTATTAATAATACAAATACTAGTCTTGCATCAACACTTTCTTTAAAAAAAGAAGTTGAAACATTTTCTTCAAACTATCCTAGAGAATTTATGTGTCTGTTAAGTCATTATCCAGATTTATACATAACAAATTAAAAGTATTCCAAGTCATTTACAGAATGATTATTCAAGTCTTCTTCTACTTTGCCTTCTCTCCTGACTATTTGAGGTCAGCCAATAATTATGGAAGTAGGTAGGTATTTCTTTTAATTGTATTTAAATGTATGACTATTAAGTTATTTATTGAAATTGAATAAAACTATTATGATATAAACCATTGGTTATGAAATGTCCTTATATAATCAATGGTATAACTATAGGTACTATATGTGTTATAACTTAAATGTAATGTATTTATCATTATAATATGTCGTAAAAAAAATTGTATTGTTTTTATAATTTATATCTGTTATTAAATATTTTATAATATTATTTATATTTTAAATGTTATATTAAATATTAATAAATAGGGGCTGACTGGTTGAAACACATGTTTCGGCGCATGAGATCCCCGGGTAGTAAATGATTGTAACTGGTGGCGTCTGGTCTCTAGTGCAAGCCAACTATAATACCAAACCGTACAATAATTTGGTTGCTATGCTTGTTATAGCTATCAAAACCATCTTTGTATTTAGTATGTGAAGGTGCAAACCAGAGCATGTTAGAATTTGAGAAGTAATTAAGAGGATGGAAAACTTAATTTTTAATAAATATTAATAAATGTATAGGTACCTACCCTATTATTAATTAAATCTATTTCATGTTATCTGGGGTAATAATTTTGAGAATAATTTTTTTTCAACTACCTATTATGTATATTTTATCTTCATTTTTCCTTCATGTTCTCTTCAACCACGTGTACCTACCTAGCCTTTTATCTATTATCTATTCCCAAGTCTTGACTGTGACTCAAGTTTTATCTCTCTAGTCTCTAATTCCCACATTCCCGTAGGTATAACTCCTTTATTCTTAAATAGGTACCTACTTACCTAACTATTTTTATCACGCAACTTTTCCTCCAAACTTACTTCTGGATTTTTTCTATCAAGTAATATTTAGGTACGCCTTATTAAAAAACTGTTAGCCATCCTGTACCTATAGACTCCCGTATATTATCCCTAATTCTACTAGTTGCCCTTAAGTCCTACCAATTTCTTATTTTTCATTTTTTTAACCTAACTCCATATTTCTTAATTTCTTATAAGTCGACTATATATAAATTTCACCCAACTCGATCTATTGACTCTCTTGGAAATTCCTTATTAAATACCTAGGTTTTTACTGTAGATAGGTATAAATAATAAAAAAAATATAATTAATTGTTCGTTTTATATTTTATGTTTATGAAATTCGCGCTGTATATGTTGTATCATATGCTCCACAAATTGAAAATAAAAGTAGATTTTTATAAAAAAAATTTGGTAATTAGTGGTAAATAACAACAAAAAATAAGTACAACAGTGAAATTTTTAGAATTTGATTTATCGTTTAATATATCGACGTCCTTTACCACTAAACTATCTAATAGAGATTAATAAAGAAAAATTTCAAATTGAAAATATATATATATATTATATATAATGAAAAATAAAAATGGATACCTACCTCTAATAATCATGAATTATTTTGATGTAATTTTTTGTTAAAGAAAACTTACAAAATAGAATAGTCAACATTTGTTTCCATCATCATATTTTAACCATTTAAAAAAATCAATTTTTTTCAATTAAGTACCTACCTAATTTGATTATAATTTACAAATTTTAGGATGCTGTTAATATTATAAATTATAATACGGGTAGTGGGGTTCCACACTACTTATTTACACATGCACACAAACTTACGATATTTTCATATTATTTAAAAACTGCATACCTATATATATATATACATATATTATGACCCCTTAAAATTAACCCGTACCTAGTGAGTCGTCTTAAAGTAATTTTATAGTAAAAACACTAATCAAATCATATTACTACGTTTATATGATGACGTTAAAACAGTTTGAAATTAAATTTAAGGACAACATTATATAAATTTCATTTCGGTTTTTAATTTAAAAAAAATTATTGTACTTTTAGTTTTTTTTGTTTTTAATCATTAATAACTTCTTAAAGTAATAGATTAAAATTCGCAAATGAGATTCAATTCAAAATGTCATCTATCGATTTGATTAGCTATAGGTATTCAAATTCTAAAATCACTCTAAGAATTCGTTTTAAGTTAACAGTTTTGCGTAAAAATTTTTTATCCCTAAAAATCATTGGTGCATCATCTATAGCGTCCCCTTATAAAACATATTTTTATTGTAGATTACTTAATTGAAAAATCGTTCTAGTACTCAACTGCATTTTTTGTTTTTAATTAATTACCAGTTACTATTACAGTACGTCACGATTTAAGATAATTATCAGAGATAATTATATTATTTAAGAACATTATCATAGGCCGATGGGCAATCATATTATCTTAAATCGTGCAGTACGTGAGTGGGTACCCACTAGGTACCTAATATAATTAGGTTATAATATATAGATTATATAGCTATAAGTGTACTTGAATACGAAATATAATAAAACAACGTACAAAAAACATTCGATAAGAAAATACATTTATAGTGTATAATAGGTATAATACCACAGAATAATTAGATAGGACAAACGAGAGCCTAATTGACTATATAGTATTCAAGTTTGTGTAGTAGATTGTGCTAATGTTACTGTACAATGAAAACGAATAAACCAGTTCTACAATATAATAAGTGTAGGTATTTTAATATACCATATGTGTTCAATTTAGTTTTTTGTACTTATAGCCTATACTTACGTACTCATTTGCATGTAGTTATTTTTCGTCTGCAATATTACAAATAACTATCATGGATTATAAAAATTTAGTATTAGGAATAGATATAGGAACGAGTTCAGTGAAAGTTTCTCTATTGGACAGTCATACTTTAAAGTCTGTCTACTCGAAATCTATCGCGACCAAAGCGAAAATAAATTCTAGCCATCAAAAAGGCGACGAACAAGATGTGTCCAAAATTTTTAAAGCAATGCTACAATGCTTCAAATTATCTGGGGATTTATTGAAAAAGGTATATTATTAAATTAATATACCTACTTACGGTAACGTAAGATAATACCTAAAATAATATTTATAATATAATATTTTACATATTATGTATTAATGAAATTATTTCAAATAGTTAGGTAGCATAATGTAGCATTTAAGTACCTATAATTGCTTACATTTCAGCCACAAATTTGCTTACCTATAAGCTATATTATTCATGATTTTAACCTCAATTAATATATGAAAATGAATAATATTCTATTATTATGACTCAATATTTTTATGTTCCTATCAATATTAAAAGATCACTTGTACCTATGTATAATAGGTACTTATGCAAATAAATTGTAAACATTTCATTTGAATAAATAAATAAAATAGGTCCCTAATTTTTATTTTAATAATAATCTATATAAAAATTTGCTGAAATCGAATAAGGTAAAAGCAATAGGTGTTTGTGGTCAAATGCATGGAATAGTCTTTTGGAATGAACAATTTGTACAAAATTTTTGGGACAGTGAGTTTACGACTGAAACCAAAACAATGGTGTCTAATTTATATACATGGCAAGATGCACGTACAGACTACACATTTTTAGCCAAGTTACCAAAGCCACATTCCCATTTAAATGCTTATTCAGGTTATGGATGTAACACTATATTTTGGCTTAAAGAAAATCAGTGAGTACATAATATAGGTACCTATTAAAAAAAATAATAATTGTTTCATTAATTTCAGACCAGACATATTAAATAATTATAACCAATGTGGTACAATCCAAGATTTAATTGTATCGGTGTTATGTAATAAAGGAAAACCAATCATGTCTACTCATAATGCGGCCAGTTGGGGGTACTTTAATGTACACGATTGTTCGTGGAATACAGATGTTCTAATTAAAGCACATTTTCCAGTACATCTGTTACCATCTGTTGTACTGCCTGGAACAATTTTTGGGACATTATATGGTACAATTTATGATATACCAAAAGATGCAATAGTTGGTAACTTAATGTATAAACATACATTTATATAAAAATTGTGTTTTATATAATTCTATCTTCCAATAAGGTGTTGCTCTCGGTGATTTACAATGTTCAGTAATAGCTACATTAACATCAATGACAGATGCTATTATTAATATTTCCACTTCTGCTCAAATTGCATTTGTTGCTAAAACCATTGAACAACATGGTAAAATATTGTTGAGAATATGACCTAATTAAATTTTAGTTATCATATATCATAACCTAATAATAATAAATTATTAAATTAGATGGTGTTGAATATTTTCCATATTTTGAAAATAATTATTTGGCAGTAGCAGCTTCATTGAATGGAGGAAATGTTTTAGATTATTTTGTTAGATCTATGTCTGGCTGGGTATCTGATCTTGGATTAACTATAACTGAAGGTAAACTATAGATTATTAATAAATAAGGGTAACACAACTGATACATTTGTATACCTATGTATATATAGTATTATATAGTATACATATATTTACAAATTACATACAATTTTATTTTTAAGATGAAATATGGAATCGGTTGTTCCAACTTCCATCTGAAGAACAAATAACACCTCTTACAATAAACCCCTTAATATTTGGAGAAAGACACAATCCAAGAACTTATGGGTCATTGATAAATGTTACTAATGATAATTTCACATTATCAGAATTATTTTCAGGGTTTTGTAAAGGCATTGTAAATAACTTACTAAGGTAAATTAAATTACATCAAAATAATAAGGTAATTAAATAATTAAAGTATATTTTACATTAGAATGATGCCGAGAGGAATGTTGCTGAAAGCTGGAATTCAAAGGATTATAGGATCAGGATCGGTCATATCTAAAAACTATATAATAAAAAAAGAAATAGAAAATGGGTTTAAATTTCCACTAGTTATAGAAATGCCTGAAGACTCTGCTTTTGGTGCTGCATTAGCAGTATTTAAGACTAATCCCTCTTTATTTAGTGAATACAATTCAAAGTAAAATATATTATATACATATTTTTGGCTCATTAACACATGTACATAAAAATACATTAAATTTTATATAATGATCAATACATTTTTATTTTATGTAAAAAAAATTGCAATAAATTTATCTTTATCTAATATTTATTTTAGAAAAGTTTTTGTATATGTATATTATTTAACATTTCAAAATTTAATAAATTTATAATAACAGTTAACTAATCTAATACTGTAATGTAAAATTAATATTACAGAATTTTGTCATTCAAGTAACCTACCAAATCACTTATTGTTCAATTTTACTATGCAACATATTGTGGAAATACATCCTTTAAAATTATATTTATATAGTAATTTAAACATGAGATCATTTTTTTTTCTTATATTAATTAAAAGGTATGTACTAGTTATGGGCACTATCAATACACTTAACTATCGAATATTGTTCAATATAAAAACTATTCGGTTGTTTTATCATGAATATTATTCGAAACTACCAAATATTCTATATTAATCGAATAGTTTATTTATCAAACATTTTTCGATACTAACCGATATTTTTTCAACTATCGAATAGTTTGGCTGTAATAAAACTATCAAACATATAGATAGTTATATTCACTAACACTAGTATATACATACATAGAAATAAAATAACAGATAAGTAAAAAGTTCTCAAAGAAGTTTTTTTTAAATCCAAAATGTAAATATTGATCTATAACTATAATTACATCATAAGTCATACCCAATGAAATTAAAAAATTATTATTTAGATAAATTTCGTAATTACACAACAAAGAAATTCTTGGTGTCTTTTTTTTTAAATTTTTATTTCTAAATTATGGATAATTATGGGTTCTGCATACCTTGCCCCCCCCCCCAATACTATCAATTTTTATTTTTTTAATGTTTTAATAAACAAAAAAAAAAAAGTTCAATATTATATTTTTGGTTTTAGTTTTCTTAATTCACAGTATCGTTTCACCATAATTGATTTTTCAAAATCCGGTTCCAAACTTTAAAATATATTTCAAGGAAAAACTTAAAAATCATTACTATTGTGGTATTTATTTAGTAGGTCAATAAAAAAGTATCATAGGTACCTACTTAATAAAACCGTCACATATAAATTTAATAACAATACCTACCATTACATAAATTAAATATTTATTGTACATAAGAATACTTTTTATTAATTTTATTTAGATATTACAAATGAAATAAAGTCACAATACTTTTATTATAAAAATTACAAGTAATACAAATTTAAAATTACATACAAATAAAGTATAAAGATAATATAAAATAAAGACTTACAAATGAAGTTTTCTTTTAGTATAATTTATCTGTATGGATCAAATTCTGAAACAAAATAAATAAATAAAATATTTGCATGACAAGCATTTACAATGAAATAAAATATGTTCTTTTAACATACTAAAATATATCTAATATTCATAGTTTATAATATAACCATTTAAAAATTATAGTAATCGTATATATAAAAAAGTGATTAAATAAATAATTTTAAATTATTACTAGCACAACAACCAAATTACATTCGTTTCAGAATAAATTGTCTGTCATCATGTACGTCATGCACTGATGTACTTGGTAGTCACATCTTCTGATACACAGAATACACCCATAGAATATAATATGAAAAGCTTGTCTGATTATCATAATAATGATGTACCACTCCGTGGCTGAGCAAGACTTTACTAATGTGTGGCTAGTTTGCCACGCCCACCGTGTGCTACTACAAGTCATCTTACAAGTTCGGATAGAGTAAATATAACCTCTTATACAATAGATATAAATAGTACAAAAATAAAAAAGGGATTGACTGACTTATTACAATTCTGAAATAATATATTCAATTTATAATATCCCATAAAAACAACTATGAAGAAAATAATTTAAAATTATAATAAATATAATTTGGAATAATTCTTGTTTAATAGCACCTATTGTTTGAAAACATAGTATATAATATATTACCTTAAGAACTGCTATTCAAATGCATTAATTGCTCTTGTAATACAAATGACATTGTACCTGGTGTTAAAGTCCCTTTATTTAACATTTCTTCTCGAGTCTTACCCTTAGTTTTAGGAGTTTTCAAAAAACTACATTCTGTATTTAAATTATTTAAAATTCCAAAAGCACCTGTCATTCTTGTATAATTTTTTTCTTTTACTGTTTCTACAGTGATGTTTGATGACTGTGATTCATTACTATCATTTTGATCATTCTGAACTTTTTTTAACAATATGTCATAATTTTGAGTAACTTGGCTTTCCATAATACTAAATGTTTTTTCAATTTCTAGTTCAATTTCTCTAAATCGATTCTTAATTAATTCACAACAATTTAATTTAGTTTGACGAATATCTTCAATTTCTTTTGTTTTCAGTTCTTCGATGTCTTCAATTGTCAAAGGTAAATATTTTGATACTTGAGTTTGGTTATTAGATTGGGATATCTCCTGTTTTGGAGTAATACTTATATCTATTAAACTTGGAGTTTTGAATTCATTAAAATTATTTTCAATGGCAGGAGGTAAATCTATTTCTGGCTCTACCTTAAATACTTCAGGATTTTGTTCAATTGATTCTAAATGACGATTTAATAAATACTTGGAGGCAGATGATAATGCATTATTAAACATTACTTTTTCATATTTAGTACAAGGTGAATCAATTAGTGTATGAAAAAGTTCTTGGGATTGTAATATAGGTTCACTTGGCTCTTTACGATTTTTCTTCAATGATGCTTCAAGAATTCCAGTTCTGCTAGGTGGTGATAAAGGAATTTTATTGTGTTTACTAAACATTTCCATAAATGTAGATTTTGGTATATCGAAAGTATTTTCTTCATAAAGTTTTTCATGACTTTTTGATTTACATGAAGAAAACTGGAAATTGTTGTTCTGTAAAAAAAAATGTTATTTCTATAGGCACCTAAATATTATTTTAATATAGGTAGTACATACCTCATGTAATGGCTTCAAAGTACGTCTCATAACAAATGATGTATCGTCATTAAACAAAGATTTTTTTGGTCCACATGGCACTTTTTTCTCTAAATATATAATAATAAAATTATTTGACATAGATTCCGTAAATTTATGTAATATAAATAAGATACTATGAATGATCCTATCTAAATTATTAAATATTATAGTAGTTATATGTGATAATGTATTTATATATATACCAGTACATTATATTGAATAAGTAGATAAAAACCATCAAGAAGAATTTATAAAAAACAATGAACATATTCATGTACTTATACATTTATGCTTACATATGGGTTGAAAATTAAGTATACAAACATAAACGTGATAAATTAAGTTTTGTTAAAAATTATTTCCTTACATACTAAACTTCTATATAGAACGATATATAATAATAGATTATTTATTAGTTAACTTACCATTATCGTCTTCGGGAGTAAGTTTCACAAGATTTCTTACAACACTGCGACGGCCAACACGTCTTTCTTTATTCATTTTTTAAATGTAATATACACCTACCTCAAAACAACAAAGATTTGAAGGAATTCTACAATATTATAAAAGTATAAATTTAAAAATACCGTTAAATCAATAACTATAGCTGGTAAAATTAAAAAAATCACTTTTTAAATCAAATCAGTTATTATGAAAAATATTAAATAACCGATGTTCGTAATGCTGATAATGTTACCAGTTGATGTGAAGAATGATATATCATGGAATAAACAATACAAACTAGAAATTGGTGGGAGTCTTCCGCCAATTTTTATTGGTTGTTGGCATTTATATATTATCTAAACGCGTTGAAATATACTCGCAGACACGAATTAAGATCTTAATTCGTGCTCGCAGATATACCTATATAATAAATAATTATAAAAAAAATTTTAAATAATATAATAAAAAATTATTATATATATCTGTGAATATACTCTATTACATAATATTATCATTCATTCATTTCATTTGGCCATGTATATTATAATATTACCACATAAAGTATACTTAAGTATATTTAGATTATTGTACATTTTCAAATAATAAATATATGTCAATTGAATTTTGCAATAATTAATAAGCTAAACTAAAAATATTTAATAAATGTCAACTTTTGGAATAAAATGTATTAAAATATTCTATAGTGATAGTGGTGATAATAAAAGAATTACATCACGGTTGAATTTTAAACCAAGAGTTAAATAACAAAAATCAAAGTGCACAGAATATCATGACAATAATAATCTCATAGATATAAATAAAAACCCAAACATCATAAAAAAAATAATAATGTCATGCAACAAAAAATAAATTTACTTTTTCATGATTTTACCACCATCAAATACTATTTATATAACATATATACACACATATTATATATTATATAGTAAGTACCTGTTTCCAATGTATAATTGTATGAAAAATTGAGTACCTTCCTAATATTTTTAATCGTTTATATATAATATTTAAATTATATTATTAATATTTACAATCTACAGATTCCTACAATGTTCTGAGAATAAACATACAATTATGAATTAAGTAACAAATTGACGTTCATTAAACGTATATTATACATTCAATATATACCAACTGTATGTATATTACATGTTCACTATTTATATACTTTTAATATTGATATACTAATTTATACAATGCATACTTATCTATATACACGTTTTTTGATATTTTGTCGAAAAAAATTTAAATGACTATAAAAAGAAATTGTGACTACGAATTTTTTGAATTTATTTAGAATACCGTATATTTTACATTGAGTAAAATTTTCAACCCTTAAAACCCAAAATTATTCCTTTTAGGACTTAGAAACCTCGAAATCTAAAATGTCTATGAATAGCCCAAAATTGCAAAAAAAATTTAATTAACTTGAATATATTACTAAATTAAATATTGAAAGTAAATTCAAGATTTTAAGTAATTAATTTCAAAACTACGAAGAAATGAAAAATCTCCATTTGACGAAATCATATATTTACTGTTTTTCCCTCATTTTTTGGTAGTTTTTCATAACACATTAAAAAACTATTGGAAAAATTGAAAAGTGACATCTCTAAAGTACCAACTATATGCAATTTGCTATTGGAAACCAAATAAGCTTGTAAAGATTAGAGCACTCGTTTTGGTAGTAAATTTATTAACAGAGAAAAAAAATATATCATTGTAAAATTACTAGCTCCCTCATAACTCTCAGAATCTAAAAGGTCAATTGAATTCTGACATATTTCCACTACTAAAATTTCTTAGCGCTGGCCCTGCTATCAAGACGTTGTGTTAGCATGAATAAAGATTCATTTAAAATACACATTTTCAGAACAATGAACTGCCTGAGTAGGTCTATACACGCCTGAAGGTATAGATAAGAAATTGTTACTGTGTAGATACCATAAATGTAATAGTATATAATCACAAAATAATAAATTATCAAATATCAATTAATATATAACTTACCAATAAAATTATAAACCATAAATTTTTTTTAATAACTACACCATCTGTATGTTGTTGTGTGCGGGGGGGTTACAACAAAATCTATTTCCGAACATGAGTACTGGTCGCCACTTGATGTATTCTCATTTGGAATATCAAATAAATATTACGTTCAAGTTGAAAATTTGAGTTAAAAAATTATAACCTTTACTACCATGGACAATATTCAGTTATAAATTAATATATTATTTCCTATAATACTTACATATTTCAGCATCTATGTATGATATAAGTTCATAACCTTGAGATTTTTTTGTAATTGAAGCTATTGATTTAATTATAATTTTAGTAATTCTATACACTTTGATAATGTCAAAATATAACTTAATTAAACCTTTAGTATTCAAATTAATGTCATATTTATTACATAACACAGTAATTTTCCATGATTACATGGTATATAAAAGTTTACATTACATTATAGTCTATTCAGTTTAAGAGTAACCCATTCGCGCGTGAAGTGCAATAATGGACTCCCTCCATCAATGATTACTTGTTTAGTCATTGGCTATTGATGTCAGTGATGGTTAGCACTTGTAGTTATACAATGACACAGAGGCCCAACCACCAACATGGAAACATCTGTTTGGATCCATGCGTAAACTATAAACAGTTATCGTTAGTTATCCTGTTTATTCTTAAGCTGAATAGAGTATACTAACAATGAAACTAAATATAACATTTTATTTAGTATTTCAAAAATTATTATTGATAGCTTTGTTATTAATAATGTAGGTAATATAGTATCTGCACAATTTTAATAAGAAATAAGGATAAATCATTAAAATAAAAAATAAATATATTGGATATTTATTTTGCTGTTAAATTTTCCAAAAACTCAAAAAATAATTTCACAGATTAAACATGATTAAAAAATAATAATATTAATAATAAATAAATAATTATTTTGTAAATAATTAATAGGACATAATATTATTAATGTTAAGTTTTTTTTTTTTTGAGGAAAAAATTGGTACAATGAAGAGTTCAAGTCCAAATATCTTTTCAAGTTACAATGAATTTATTATTTGCTCCAGACACAGATAATGTTACTTGTTTTATACAAAATCATAATAATCTGGTAACAAGTTTTGTACAAAACAAGTACAAACGGAAAATAAATATTTATAAAGTAAAAAAAAATCTAAAACAATCAACAAGGAATATAATAATATATATAATAATATAATGTAGGTACTATTGCATGTGAATTAAAATACAAATAATGTTCAAGTGGGAAAATTAATTTTCTTAATTTGTTATCTAATAAATACTTTTAATTTACAAATATTTTTAATTATTTTAACATATAAATTTAAAATTTGCTAGATTTTTCCACGATTATGCAATATAATATGAAATGTTAACAAAGTTATAACTAAAAAGAAATTGTTTTCATTTGGGAAAATTTAGAATGGCAGTGTGTTTGCATCCTTTTACTTAAACATTCCCACAAATCTTTTCTAATTGACAGAAAAAAAAAATAGATAACCGCTTTGAGCATATCAATTTTTATATGTGTAACGCGTGCCCAACATAATAATGAACCAAACATAACAGAAAAATATATATAATTTCCAATTGTTCTACTTTCAAAATCACAGACCACTCAGGACAAAGTCCCATCTTCCACCCTCAACAAACTTTAACAATCCTTTAGAAATTCTTTTTCCAAAATAAAATTTTAAGTACGTGAAAAAATCTTAATTATTAACATTAAATAATAATTTTTGTAGTTAGAATAAATATTTAAAATTTTAATAGACTAGAAAAAAGATCTGTAAATAAAACAGGCACACTTAAAGCTGTCATACATAAAATTGTTTTTTTTTTTTTTTTTTTTTGTTAACCTAATAGGTACATATTATTTTTTCAAAAATCTAACACAAAATAAAACATTTATGTTATATACATATAATATTGGTAATATAATTGTATATACTTAAATGGTATTAAATAATTTTGAAATTTTCTTATGTATGGGGAAATTAGTCTAAAATTTGTACTCTCAAGACTAAATGTTTTTAGCACTATAATAAGAAGACAAACCTGGCATAAATGTTGTGATCAGTAAAATAATAAGTTTTTATCTCAAAAGTATTTATGTTTCTTTAGATTGTTATACATTTTCAAATAATAAATATGTATATAAACTGAATTTTGGAATGATTAATAAGCTAGAACAAAAATATTTAACAAATATCAACTTTTGGGATAAAATTTATTTAAAAATGTAACAATTTTCATAATAAAATATAAAACAAAAACATTAATCTGGTAGTCAAGTTACTAGAATTTAAAAAAAAAAAAAAAAAAAAAAACTATAAAAATGTTCAACAAATATTGCACTAATAGAGAAATCATGAGAAGGATCACTTAAACAACAAGCTAGAAAAGACTTACATTGCACAATCAGTTGGTAACTCATGTGCAAATAATACATTAATCCGATGCCTTAGTAAATTCACATTCCTATAGGACGAATATCATCCCCACCACCTTGTTAAATTATACTATTCGTTAGACCAGCTAAATTAATTAAAACGATTTTCAAATTTCAATTGTTTGTATGAGTGTGTGTGAAAAAAAATTTAATTATATATATTTTTATAACTTTATATATATGGAGGTTTATTGTGGACTGGTACTTTCAGCTGGCACCGTCGTTGTTATAGTGCTGCTCTTTTCATTGCACTCAGCCATCTTATCGCAATAATCTCTAAAGTAATCGCGGAAACGTGACCATGACTTTTCTGGCACTGTTATTGCCGTTCTAAAGTTTCCTTTTACCTACAATAATAATAAAAATTAATTATTATTAAATTTAAAATGTTACCAGATAGTTTAATGAAGAGTAATTTAGACTTGCCGTAGTTGTTACCTCCGATATGCGCATGTAAATGCCACGGTTATTTTGACCAACATCAAAATAAAAATTTTTGTTATCAACCCTCATGTGACGACCATCAGGCAAGTCACCTTTGAAACCACCATCATCTGTACCAAACTCATCTAGTAAATCTGTCAAATTATCACGGAACTCAATCATCCCTTGCGCTGGGATAGCAACTTGAGAGCGTGGACCACCACGAGTTATGGTCTGAGAGACCTATGAAGTTAACAAAAGTTCTTAATTTAATGACATTGTATTATATAAACAAAATAGTATCTTACACGAAGAAATCGTCCACGTGCATTCTCCTTTAAGTCTAAATAATAACGACGGTTGTCCTTAATCATCATTTCAGACTTCAATTTTCCGTCTTCAGGAACGGTGTCTGGATTTGGAGGTCCTGTAAAATGTATTTATAATATTTATAATATTAACTATTTATTATATCTATCATGATCACATAATACAAAACATATGCCTAATAAACACTTAATGAACAGTGTCTGTAACTATAAACTTAACTAGATGTATTCATCAATTCAATTACAGCAGAAGGCTCCATTTTTGATAGATATGAAAGCCACAAGGAGCTTCCTCCTTATCACACTGCTAATAATTATTAATATATAAACATATTTATGGTTTAATTAAAGAGGATATCAGACACCCTAGTTTTTAGTATTGTTTAAGTTGCTTTGTATAGACAATTTTAAAGACATTTAGTTGAAAAATGTTTGAAATTTTAAAGTAGTCCTTTATAGTATCTAATATTTTACTGGTTTTATTACCTTACATTTTATTTTATTGATTTTATAAAATATTTTTTCCTGTTATGTATTAGAAAAATCTTTTATTACTGGTTCACACAGTCAAATATTTTATGTTTTATTTAAAATACTGGTCACACTATCAAATGTTTGAATCATGAGCTAAGATAATTTAAATCCGTGGATATCTGAAATTTTGAAGTTGCTGATGATTTGTCTAATTTAATAATAGCGGTTATCAAATCTAGGAAAAAGAAACCACAGAAAAAATACAAATTGTTTTCTGAAAAACAAATTAATACAATTATGTTTGAATTCAAATTTAATATATAATAAATAATAATTAATAACTATAACAAAATAACTGGATATTTTTCATCATAAACGTTGTAAATTTTTCACATAATATAATTAAATAAATAAATAATTTTGAATAATAACAAACCAAGATGGAAAAGTAAATAAAAAAATTATGTAATTCTATTATGAAAATAAAAAATAATATATTATACGAAAGAAAATATGATGCCTATAATTTCAGAAAAAATTCAGAAAGTGGCAGTAAAATTACAAAAAGACAGACGGGGAGAAGAACGCTGACAAACATTATCATGTGTGTAGTACTAATATACAAATTTTAAATTATTACAACAATTAACAACAAATACCCAGTTACCATTATTTTATTATAACTTATAATTAGGACAGATATTTATATGCTTTTGCATATTGTCATTGGTTGGTAAAAAAAATAGCTAGTTTATACCAAAATGTGTATCATGACCTAACGATTCTATACACGGAATTTTATTTTACATATTTAGGATTTTTAAGACATTTAGAACAAAAAAAAAATGATAATTACAAAATAATACGCTTCTATTACGTCCATTGACGTTAAAAACTCTTTTTCACACTATAAAAATCTTCTAACGGTTATTTGACGTTTATTCTTGTTTGAAACCCTGTCCAAATCATTAAATGTAATACATCAGGTAAGAATTATTATTATTATTATTATTATTATTAATTTAAACGTTTTTTTCATTATTAAAAATATGAAAAACTTTTGTTTGGTTTTCAGATTGAAGAAAATAATTGCTAACATTATTGCCACTCAATAAATTAAATTAAAATATTATAAAAAATTCAAAACAGTAAAAATGTAAAATTTGTGTTAAGATTAATTTTATTAACTAAAAAAATAGTAATAAAATACAATTTTCTAATTTCCTTATTTTTTTAGAACATATTTTTTTTTTAAGGGCATATTCTGGTAATTATTAGGACATAACTGCATAATATATATTTGCTAGGTTTTTAAGGCATATAAATATCTGCCCTACTCATAATACCTATATTAAATTAAAATTAAAATATAATGATTTTATTAATTAGTATTTCAAAAAACAAAATTTATCTTTTATTTCCTTGGGTTATTTTTTCCGTGGCTTTAATAAAAAATTACTTCTCTAAAATATTAACAATAACGAATTTGTTATCAAAAAGTGTTTTTACTCGTAAGACTCTTGCTAGACTCCTTTTACCAGAAATAAAATGTAGACATAAAAAAATACACACTATAAAAATGAATTGATATCATGATTAAGGCAGCTCACTACAAGCATAAAATAATTGTAGTACTTCTACTAAAATTTTTGGGTAGGTATAGACATATAAAAGACATCATTGTATAAAATGATCACATAACATGCTGGAAAATAGGTTATAAAATATATTAAAGAAGTTTAAATAATTTAATTAAAATAATTTATCTGGTTTCTAATATCCGGATAATATTGGAAATATTTACATCACTAAATTGTAATTGACAATTATAAATATTTTTTTCTATCTATTAGATATTATGTACACATATATTAGCAATGACCAATTCATTCAGTTAATCAAAATTAATATATTAACAATTAGTTAAAAATAAATAATACTTACCTAATTGTGAATAAAACTCGCTGAAAGTACCAAGATGATCTCTAAAATCAGCCGCAGTGGATAAAGCCAAAAATATCTGACTTCTTCTTCCATCAGCTCCAATCTATAAAAGTAAAACAATTAATAATCTTTAATATTTTTAAGGAATTAGTGTAAAAAGTGATCTACCGCTTTATTTTAAATCTGTAGTACATTCAAATAGTGAATAAGTAGGTACTATATTATATATATGGTTGGGAAAAATACTATAAAGTATCTTGATACAACTATCAAAAACACATAAAAGATACTCTCAAAAATACAAATATTATTTTATAGTAAAAAATTTTATTACTAATTACCAATTTTATGAAAAAATATGTATATTATGTTAAATATTTCTCAAAATAATTGTTTTTGTTTATACAAATAAAAAATATTATATTATAGAATCATATAAAGAAAAATATATATATAACCATATAACATATTATTATACAGATATGTGTATATATATAATAGGTAGGTATCAAAATACTTTATGGCCGAGTGAAATAAATTTAAATAAATATTATCCGATTAAAATTGTATTCAAAACATTACCTATTAGGTACATAAAAATACTTTATATTTTAAATATTATTAAGTAATAAAAATAGATAATATTTTTAATTATAATATTTCAGTCACAAGTGCTCAAGTTTATTTCAAATTTGATTATAAAATTATATCGTATATATTTTTTATCATTTTGTGACGTAACAGTATACTGAAGTTCAAGCATGAAAAACTAGAATAGACGAATCATAAGTTTGCGTCAATATTAACAATCAACAACAAATATCAAAATAATTGTTTTATTTTTATAAAATGAGATAGGAAGAAAACAATTTAAAAATGTGATTACTATTTTTGTGTATTTGATGTATCTTGTATCATAACATAAAAAGATACATGATACTGGAAAAAAGTATCTAGATATAAGATACATGTATATCTGTGATACTACCCAGCCCTGATTATATACATATATATTTTTTTTTTACTATATTAATTATATTTTATTTTATGACTGTATGATAATTAATACTTTATTGATATAAGTACATATAAATATTCATGAAAATCTTAATAATAAAAAAATAAATCATCCATTTTATGTAACATTCCTATAATATATTATATTCTGTATTTCTGCACCTGTATAATTCAAAATATAGCTGTAGATTACCATAAAAATAAAATAGCCTACTATATGAATGAACATTTAAAAAGTTCAACTCTTATAAAAAAAATCATAATCAGGACTCAAATTACATAATAATCATATAATCGTACCTATTAGTTTAGTTTAAATTTATATTTATATAAAAAACCCACTCAAACTGATATGTTAATTTCAAATGATTCTAACCATCCAAAAATTTTTCTAATTTTAATTCTAACGTATGTGTTCCCTTAAACAAATCCAACTATGAAAATTAATTAGTATAATTTGTGACATAAATACAATCAAGAAAATTCACAAAAAAATTAAAGTATAATTACATAATTCTATTAATATATAATAATAATAATTAAATTAATTATTTTTCTATGAAATACCATGACTTTTTATCAGATAAATTTACTAATATTTTAAATAACAATAGTAATAATGTAAAAATTGCCTTTAAAACTAATAATAATTAAATTAAAACCTTAAATAATAAATCCAAAAAATAAAAAATAAATTTTCTACCAATTATGATAATTATGGTGTTTATATATAAGCTTATATGTAGCTGCAATAAATTTTATATTGCAAAAACTAGTAGAAGTTTCAAAATTTGATACAAAGAATACATTTCAGAAATAAAATTTAAAAATCTTCTCCTAAATTAAATTTTGCTAAGAACGTCTTAAAATGTAATCA
Organism: Pemphigus obesinymphae; assembly: GCA_025469235.1. NCBI lineage: Eukaryota > Metazoa > Arthropoda > Insecta > Hemiptera > Aphididae > Pemphigus > Pemphigus obesinymphae. The sequence continues at coordinate 36,593 of JAIPRL010000528.1, forward strand.
TAACGTACATTTCAATATAGAAAAAGATTTAATAACCAAACAAATATGTACATTAAATTCAGTATTAGAAGAATTACTAATTTATAATGAAACAAAACACAATAGTTTTACCTAATAATATTTTAAATATACAAAAAGATTTTAATGATATTTACAAATACATACTAAACAAGGATACATAAGTTTCTAACAGCTGTTTTAATATAATATCTATGTTACTAATCATTGTTTAATAATTTGTTTCTTAGTTTTTATATATATATATATATATATATATCTTTTTTTATACCTATTCCTTTTTGATTTTTTATTATTAATTTGATGGTGACTTACAGTCGAAAATAGTTATTATTTATAATATTTTTATGAACACTATCAGCACATATTCTTTTTTTTATAGATAAATTATTTTTTATAATATATACATATTTATTTTTATTAATACCTATTTTTGTGTTTCATTAATTTTTTCTTTTAATTTATAGGTACCTATACATTTTTCAACTTTAACCAATATTTAAATTTTTGTAGTATATTTAATTGCATTTTGATCATAACTAATTAAATTACGACTAACTCAAATGAAAATATTGATTTTGTTACAATTTATTATATTTACCTCAGCAACTTTTATAAACTTTCCTCTCCTATTCTGTTTGACATCCAAGTAAAAACGTTTTGATTGTATTTGAAGCATTTTAGTGGCCAGCTCTTGCTCATTGCTCTGCTGTTGTTGACCTATATTATTTACATATAAACAGTAAACATGAATTGATGAGTTCATATTTAATTGCATAAAAACTATACATAGAGAATATATATATATATATATATATATATAAATATATAACAGTATGCAAAAAGCAAATATTTAACATGTAGTTTTTTTTCTTTTTAAAACAGTATTGTAGGTATTAGTATTTTTGTTTTATTTTACCGAACATAATTTCTCTATCGGCGTCTGACATGGCCAAGTTTTGTTAAATACATTCGATTTATTTGACAAACGAATTATTAACAACGGATTGCACTATTATTGCAGTAGTCGTATATCGTTTTTGGTCGGTTTCTGAACAAAAACGGAAAACGTCCAAAGTCATATTTCGCTAACAAAAGATCAACGGCAAAGCGACGACGCGACCAAAGGGGTACAACGCTCGGGGATGACAACAACACCACTAGCAGGGATTAGGTCAGGGCGCTCAATAAGTGGGTCACGTCAGCTGATTCGCCGCATAGAAACCACGGGACCGCGGATATGCACCTGCTAAAAACCATTTTCACATTTTACAAAAACCCTCCATATGCTTTCGATTACAATTTTCTATTTTTATTTTTTTTAATTGTTTTGAACAGTATACTTAAAAAACGGATTCAAATCGGTATAGAAACCATAATAACGTACAAATAAATTAAAAATATGTGTATATCGATGTATAGTTTCAAATTGAAAAATCCGGTCAGTATGGAGGGGTGGGGGTGGATGGAAGCACTTCGATTGGATATTTCGAATTTTAAATCAATGATAAAACATTTCTTTCGATACGATTCTGAGCGAAACTATTTATATATGAATATGGTTAATAAAAAAATACGACGGCAATATACATTAGTGCAATATTTGGTGTAAATTACAAGTTTCTGTCATAATCATTTTACAATTTATAATAATTATCGGTCTTATAAATATTAATATTGGAACCCAGTTATAAATATTATGCATCACCTATAATATAGTCGGTAACCATGACTAGTAATTGTTATTTTCTAATTTAAAACAACTTTTAGTGTTATTTTCTTTATATGAAGTAGTTTTTCATTTCGCTTTTGAAAACGACTTAGAAAACAAAAAATGACTTCTATAAAGTACCAACTAGAACGAATTATTCATCAAAAACATCTAACCAGAAAACTATTAATTTACTTCTTCCGCCGGAATAAGTGTACACATAAAAAAATAAAAATAAACAAAACAATGTACAATCAATACATTCATCGGTAATAAAAAATTCTGTGAAAATATAAATGTAATCACAATTACGTTAACCTTTTAGAAATTACGTATAGGTACTCATTATATCTACCTCATTAATAATAAATAAATGCACCAATTTTTATATTATATATTAATTGTATTTCAGTGATTAATGATTGGTGATATATGAATAACATAATAAGAGAATAAGAGAAAATTAATAATTTAAATTAGATCATAAAATAATTTCTCAGTCTACCCATTTAAAATCGTTTAATTGAGAACTCGCTTCTACACAATTTAACTTGCATTTTATCTACGAGTACATTGTTACATGAATTAAAAATGGCCAAGTATCAAATTTACCAGACATAAACAAAACTGTTCTCTTGAGAACTTTAAAATAAATTAAACATACAATAATAAAAAGTGTATTTGTACCAAGCACATAAACATTTAATAATAGACATACATAGTACTCGGCATATGGAAAAGTTTTAACCATAAGTTGGGTTAAATACAATTCAATTGCAATATTTAATTATACTTTATAATAAGATCGATGTTAATATCAATGCTGATAAATTTAAATAATCAAAAATATACTGGTGGAAGTTGGTCCCTTTGTCCCTTCGTCCTCGGACAGGATAGTGAATTATTATTATTTGAAATTTGATATCAAAGATAAATTTATCAATTAAAGATTATTGCATTTAAAAAACGATTTTAAGCGAAATCTGACATAATATTATTTAATATAACTATGACCACATTATTTGTTATTTTCTTCCTTAAATATATTTTATAAAATATTTTCGTTATAAAACGTAGTTTTTTGATTGAAAAACCTCTTCAACGTACCGATTAGAATCAATATATGCTTTAAAAAAGATCTCTACTCTCCAAAACTACTTCTACCCGAAAAAATGTATACAGACAAAAAATATATAATCCAATACAAAAAACCAATAAATTCCTGGCTTCACTCAGAATCTAAAAATAGATTTTCAAAAAAAAAAAAAGTTGCTCTTTTTATAGAACTTTTGCCATTATAGCGGTAGATACAAAACAAAAGATAAATTGAACAAATCATTAACAGAGCAGAATTTTTTAATATTTTATTTTAAGAGGACGATACATGCGTTTTAACGACTTTAAAATACAATAAGTTCTCGTTTTCTAAATAAAACTTCTCTCCTACTTATCGTTGATTAAATATTATAAATATCACAGAATATATAGAATATTTACTATCATTGATTATAAATTACTATAGTAATTTATTATTATCAATGTTATTATGGATGAACATCGAGTTTTTTTAGTTAAAATAATAATTTTAATTTTTTTTTTTATTTGGAAATTTGACGTTTTTTAATCACAAATTGTACATGTTTAAATATACTTATCGAACAAAAACTCTGTTCGGTTTTAGTTAAGTTCTCATCTTTAGTTTAGTGTAATTATTTATCTTTTATGATGATTTTTGATCAAACTGTAATTAGAAAGCCACAAGTAGTTAATGAAGAAAAATTTTGATCATTACACAATAACAAAAAGTTGTACAGATATAAAACTATTTTAGATTACTTTTAAAATGTATTTCAACATTTTTTAATTGTTCAATTTTTATTGTTCTAAAAAACTTCTTGAAAATTGCCCACACAGAACCTCTTTAAGATTGATGGTATATTTTTTTATTTATTTTTTTTTTTTTATTCTCAACGAAAAATTATTAAAACATACAATTTGAAAAACAAAATGTATTTTCTTCATAGTATACACAGGGGTATAATTTATTAAAATAATCGAGTTTAATGGCTTATAATTAAATAATCAAATAGTTCAATACGACAATACTTAATAATAAAGTAAAAATTAACAAATTAACAGGTCGATTTAGTTTTATCAATAGGTATAGCTAGTACTTATTAATTAATTATTATATTTTCATCATATTACATAAAAACTAAAGTTTTAGAGACATTTTTGAAATAAATTACACTAATCTACCTAAAAATCACATATTTATAATATAATGTCTATATTTATACAAATAAAGTTAATAATATCATAAAATGTGCATAAATATTAAATTTGTATGCACGTATGAGTCATATTAGTATAGGTACATATGTGACGTCAGTGGACAGGACTTTCTAGTTTCTACCCTACAATAGGATAATACATCCGACTCATATATAATATTATACAATCTATACCTTAATAATAAACTTAACTTCTCTCTCTCAAAATGTATCTATGCATTTTGTTTTTGTAGTGTTCCGTTTTGTATACAAAGTAATTGAATGACCTCGTGTCGAGTACGGATATAAAAATGAATATTGTAGACGCCGAAAATGTTAACTACATAATATTATAATTTAACTACATAATAGGTAGATTCGATGTTTTTCTTTTGTTTTTTTAATAATATTATATTATTAAAAAATTAATATTTATTTATTAATAATGTGTGACTGTCATTGAATAGGTATAAATTATAATTTAAAAAACGTAAAAATACCAAATTTTAATATTTTCAGACATATCTATTAAGAATTTACGTTTTAACGATTTATTTTTTTAAATTCCTACAACATAAAACTATCGCATACGAGTTTACTACTGCACTGTCAAATTTTTATAAAATAATATTATTATTTATCAATTTAACTATGCCGTAAAGAATGTTCAACTAGAAACGAACTAATTTTTTTCCTATTGTAATATTATGCACATACGGCATTCTAATTTATATCAAATGATTATATCCACGAGATTATGGCTTCTTGTCATTATAAACAATACAATATATTATTATTGTTATTTCGAATTAAAAATGTTTCATTTTTACGCTGATAACGAATTGGTTCCCTCGCACATCACATTTTGTAAGCATAGAAAATTAAGTTTCTTGAATTTTAACAAAATGTAGGTACATACTGACAATATTTTAATATTAAAGTTTTTTATCTCCCTTCTCATTTACATACTTAATACTATTATTTTCTAAGTTCAATATAATTAACGGTAATATTAAGGTAAATTAGTAAAAATGTGCCGAACATAAAAAAAAATATAATATATATATTTAAATAGGTACCAATTTTGACAGTAAGATAGAAGTTTTAAATTAGACCCAATTCCAAACGGGAACCAATTTGGCTACTCCCAGTTTTTAACTATTTTAATTTATTAATGGTAATTATTTGAAATTCATAAAATGACTCACAAAATGAAAAGTACCTACCTTATTATATACTTATTCTTCTCCACAAAAATGTAATACTATTACGATATTAAGTAATTATTACGTTATTACTATTATAAATTATAATCTATCAATAAAATAGTACATACTTAAATTAGGTACAAATAAATAACTTATATCTTAAATTAAAAGACTTACTGCCTAAAATATCTGCTAAAATGTAACCTAGTGATAATTGTATTATTAATTATAGTTAATTTGCATATTCATAAGTTGATATAATTTACAAAAATGATGGACAGACAATTTAACAGATATAAATACATATACAATAATGTCCAAGAAATCAAGTTTACTTGCGTTAAAAATATTTAACTGAAATGTATTGTAATTTAAAATTATTGATTATTAAAAAATAAAATACCACGGTTATCATTATTATCAGTGTCTAAATACCTATTATGAGGAAGTACCTACCACATAACTATTGATACTAACCAGAATACAAGAATACCGATTACCTGTTACAGACTACAGTATACACTACACAGTGTTTCTCAATTCTTGAAAATTTTTAAGTATTGACCATTAACCGATATGAGTGTACTATAGTAGGTATAAAATATCATGTAAATGTTCGTTTAAAATAATAAATTCTCACTGGATTACATTCTGGAGACAACTGGGATAAGCACCCATTTTACCCAGGAAACTATAATGGCAAATTAATACACGAGTTATCAAATATTGTTAGGTTTTGTTAGTAATTTTGTTTCGCTAACATGTCTTTCATCTATAATTCATTATTTACGGTGGATATTAATCCACCGATTAGAGTTCCAAAACGTGCAGCGCCTGATTAAAAAAACATACCTACTCGTATATAGAGTATATACAACAACACACAACCCATCAAATGTACTTTAGAAAAACGATGGACATTTACCGGGGAACGACGGTTGCTGCCAATAAGTTATCCTTCCGTGGTTCCAATTATTATTGTCTCCAGACGGAGTACGCCCAACGTCCGTCTCGTCGGATGTCACATCCATCGTCAACGTGCTAGACGACGACGAGTCATACGACTCGAATATAAATTACGATCGACAAAATTTGCTAATTTTAAAAAAAATATTTAATATTATAGCGTTCATTTAGAATACACGGTGTGTCATGTTTACGGTAACGACGGAACACGACAACTACACGTCCATCGTGTGTCCGACTTCATAAAACCCATGTGCTTCGAAAGAATTGCCGAGTTTTTTAGACGCGATGACGCGCCGCGTCTATAGAACGAGCGGGACAGAAGACAGTCGCGAATGACTCACATCAGAAATCCCCACACCCCCTCCCCCCTGCGGACACGGTATGAATAACGCGGTGAACAATCGCGATGGACAAATAATATTAAATATTATGCACACGCGTGAATTGCATAAATAATAATGTGGAATATTGCAATATTTAAAGTGCATAATAAATACAGCCAAATTAATGGGAAAAATTCTAAAAAATACTTTCTTTTTTTTTTTTTTTTAACAACATTATAATATTATAGGTAGATACTATAAATTATTAAAGAATAATTAACTGCAAACAGATAAATTATTAACTTATAAACATTTAAAAAATAATATGGGTTCTCGACATCAATAATCTAGTTTTTTCCATACAAGAATTCAAATTAAAAAGTTAAATTCGTTAAAAGCACGTGAATACGTGATATACCCACCACATTTATGTCGTCTCCGCCGGCTAATCAACTATAATAATACAGTGACACCTCGGTCACCGAAATTTTGTCCGCTATTCAGAACGGGTAAATGTTTGATATTCATAAAGGTTAAATGTATAAAATGAAAACATTTGCGCTAGGTTAAATTAAATTATAATGTTTATATGTAATGTTATAATTAAATACAATTACTAATTATGTATATTTAATGATATAATAATTTTAATGATTTGGTAATATTTATGGTAATTTCTAATTTAATACCTACATACATGCATATAAAAAAATTTATCAGATGCATACATAAATATTCAATTTGGTAAGAAAAAAATCGGCCAGCTTGATCTGTTTATAATTTGGCAGTCTCTGTACTATCTCGCGAGTAAGTTCATTTGCCTAACAACAAAACACACGAAACATTGGCAGTCAAGACATTTATATTTTCGTCATAATCGTCGAAGTTATTATTGTGTTAATTTAATTTAATTATATTAAATACAGTCAACTACCTTTTCTAATGCAAAAATAAATAGGTGTCCGTTATTCGGAGGTTTCCCCATTAAAACGTAGTGAAAATGTCCCAGTTCCCAAAAAAAGTCCATTATTGGGAGGTGACAGTTAGGGGGGGGGGGTTTACTTTATACGAAATTTACATTCAGAATTTTTATCACAATATTATCATTTTTAATATTGGAGTAAATCGGCCTATAACCAAATCTATGCCGTAAAATGTAAAGCATAGCCTTTTTCCGAAATTTTAATTTTCTTAAGAGATATAAAATGATTTTTTAATTTAATTTATAAGATAAATAGGTAGATCTATTAAAAGACGACGATGAGGTAATATAGATCTTTTCAATAGATTTGGTTATGGGTCAATGTTAAGTTAACAATGACAAAGTTGATATACGTATGCTGAACATAAATTTCGTATATTACCAATTAGACGGAAACAGCAAATACAGGCGGCGGCTCTCTGCGGATTAATTTTAAGGGTATGTATATTCAATTTTCAAATAATTTGAAAATATCGTAAATTTGTGTGCGTGTGTAAATGAACATTATAGTGTGTGTAAACTCCACTACACATAACCCGTGAAAACTAATAATCTAGTTTTCATGATATTAACTACTGCCAATATTGCGCATGCCGATAACGTACGTTTCTTCATTTTCTGTAATTTTTTCTAAATTTTATTAAATAGTATCCATATTTTATTCATCGTAGCGATTTATGGTATAGTTAGTTCCATTTAGATTTTAATTTATCAACAAATTAACTTTTAATCGACTTTTTAAATTTTTATATCCAATATTTAATCATTTTGAATTGTATAAGACAATTTTAAGCAGTGGTGGATTTGGAGTGGGACGCAGAGCTACTCTTTTTTCATTTTTTTCGTTCAACAAAGTACCCCCTTATTTATTTATTCATCAAGGAACACAGTGTCCGTTTTAATTGGAATTTAACATTTTTTAAAAAAATAGTGATTTTACCTTTTTGTTTTTCGTCCTTATTGCATAATAGGTAATAAATAATCTTCATTACCCATGATTGGTTTAAACCTAAAAGCATGGTGAAATATTGCAGAAATCAATGCGGCAACGATAAATTTCAGTTATTAGATAGTTGTTTAGATTTAATTTTATTAGTGGAGTGGCGATTTGCGTTCAACTTCTACCACTGATCACTATTTTGGATTTTTCGTTATCATATAGTAGCTATCCTTCGCATTCTAGTTTAGTTTAAAAGGAGTTTAATGGGTGTATAAGTTTTCAGATATTTTAAAGAAGTCAATTTTCAATTTTCCCAGTAGGTAGTTTTCTTATGTAAACAGGAAATCTATACCAAAAATTGTTAGATATCAGAATGTATCAAAGGCAGACTTTAAATGTACACATTATTTACAGTAACACTGACAAACTTACAGGTAATTAACGAGATACAATTTTCGAAACTTTTTGACCACTTATCAGTAGGTAATTTATAAAAAAAATTATATAAAAACTAAATTTCATTCTACATATACAGCTTCCTCGATAATTAAATAAATGTTTAAGTTTTTTGATAGCGAGGAATGCCTTAACTATACTTTCTTAAAAATATGTAACCTGACATTGATGTAAAAAAAATATTGTATTTTGTATATTATATTCATGTACCTAATATAAAAATGTTTATAAAAATTTTCCCCAGTGGACAAACTTTGGATAGGGGGAGTGGGAGACAAAGTCCTCCACGGCTTACTTTTGCTCTAATAGGTAAGTCCTGGAACACTGATTTTTAACTAAGCCCAGCGTCCATCCTTTTTTTTTTCCAATTCAACCACTGATTTCAAGTAATAAATAAGAAAAATATTAAAAAGTAAATTAAAAGTGAAATTGTTAACAACTTTAAATTAGTTTTCAAAATCTTTATAGAGATCTATATATCTATATATCTATTTATCTTTAATAAATCTTTATTAAATCAATCGCTACGATGGACAAAAATAGGTCTTTGTAGTGGCCACAGAGAGCTGTTTATTGATTCATGAAATTTAACTAGGTAGTAAAAATAACTTCACAGGAAAATATTATAAAAAATTATATTTAGACATTTAATAGGTAACATAATGTATTATTATAGTATAATACATTATATTATTGTACTTGACTATTTGGGCAGAAGTGTACCTAGGTATTCTGGACTTGAGGAAGTAAATTCCACAAACAACATTCGTTTTGAATGTATATATTTTATTGTAAATAAAAAATAAAAATTGCATGTAGTAAAATCTAGTAATCTAGTTGTATTGTGTTGAATAATTATTTTGTTTACATTGATCTATATAAAATATTTTTCAGTATTAACTTAAGTATTAAATAGGTACCTATAATTTATGTAAGTCAAATGTATTTGTTTAATAAATAAAGTTAAAATTTTGGTCATTTACTTATCATTTATATTACTGCATTTATTTATCTATTTTTATTTTTAAGTGAAATTAAAAATTCATGCAATTTCCAAAAACCGTAATATGCTATGAATCAGCCACGATATTTTTTACGTTAATAAATAGTAAAATCTGTTTAAAACAGAGTAACGAAAAATAAAATAAGTAGGTACCTACATTATAAATTTCAAGATCCATGTAGTTAAAAATATAATATTGAAATAAGGGAATTATATGAGATTAGGTACGATCACAGAATATACCTAGTACGATTGCAAGTTTATACAAATACCTACTTTTTACTATTGATTAAAAACAATTATGAATAGTCATTATATTATATATTAACTACTTATTATTTATATATATTTTTTTTTAAATCAAAAAGTATTCGTATATACTTGCAATTGTACCTAGCAGTGATGTAGTGGAGGGTATGCAAAGTATGTCAATTATTGACCACAGACGATAAGACGAGTATGGATATTGTAGTTTCGATTACAGTATACTGATACAGTACGTATTTGTAGCATTTATCTTTGGTAACAGATAGATAACAAAAACCTCCCTTTTACAAAATGAACACTTTTATACTATTGGTTTTTGGAAAAAATGTATTTCACTTAATTATATGCCAGTAATTTTTTTGAAATATTAAAATTTAATGTTTTTTTTTCTTTTCCATGTAATGTATACATGTATATTGCACTTTTTGGGTCAAAGGAATCGAGTAGAATTTTTCTGTTAAAAATCTTTCTAATAGGAAATTTATTGTAGTTGGAATTTTAAAATTGTAAATTTTTGGATATTCTCAGTAGTTTTTAAAGCGTAAAGGAAAATAACATACAATAATGGAAAATTGTAATAAATTGGAAAATAACATTAGACCGAGCTCCACTCATCGTTCAGAATTCAAAATAAACTATTTATCATTATCTCGTCCGACGAGCCTTTTTTTCTTAGGCACTAATTGTACCTTTCTGATTATTACATTTGCTACCAAAAATGGGTGCACATTAACACACATAGCAATTGAAGTCTTCTATCTTGAAAAGTTACATACAAAAAAACATCATTAAAAAACACTTTATACATATACCTACTGTACTCCCAATCGGAATATAAAACTCTAATCTACTGCATAGTTAATATTGTCATTTTTTATGTAATGCATTCATTTATATTTATGTGGATTTTTATTTAAAACTACCTAGTAAGATAGAAAAATATTAATATGTTGCCAATGTATATCACTAGGTATGTCAGAATGTTCCCATGATAGTATTATATTATATTACCTACCTACAAATATTTTAAATGTCTTTAATTAAAATTTACATTTTAGATTATAATATAGAATATAGAAGCAAGGGATCTAGTGATTTTACATTGATGTAAATTCATTCAAAATTAATCCAGAGGTCATTTTTTTATTTTCCCAGTAATTCTCAGTAATTCTCAAGTGTAATGAAAAACCAAGGGAAAAACCTACCTTTTATAATGGGAAATTTTTATAAATATAAATTTTTTTTTAAATAACAAATAGTTGCCATGGTTATCAAATATTACTGAAATAATAATATATATAATATGACAAGTAGTCATAAAATTGAAATTTTTTTTTTTAATGTATATTAATTACTCTTTTTTTTTCTAATTGTCCAATTCAAATACTGCAATATACATTATAAAAATATTGTTGTTTAACACTTAAAACTAAATTTAATGAAGAAAAAAATTCTTATTTATGACTAATAGTTTTTTTTTAAAAATATTATCTAATAGTTAACAAACTTCTTAGTCTATATTGATCTTTAAATTCACAGATAAAGTAAATTAGATTAACGTGTATAATATTTATTTTAATATTTTTATGAAAATGGACATAATATGGATATCAGAAAGGTCTCTTTCAAATTGTTAAAACGAGGAATATATTGATTTTAACACTTGTTACATGTGTGTATAATTTTTTTTTTAGGTTTAAGTCAATCAAGCTTCAGATTAAAGAGCTTTTTTGATAGCGAATTTGTAACAGAAAATTGTATAACTATAGGAGAACTAACAAATAAAGTTGTCATGATTTCCTATGTTTTTATTAATAATACACCATACATCTATACTGTCCAAGGACTGAAGAAATAATAGACCCATTTCCACCATCAAATCAAAATCAAAAACTTGCTTTTTTTTGTAAAACCAGAGAAAAAATAATTAATTGTATGTGATAAAAACTGATATTCAAATTGAATGTATATAATGATTATTGATGTATTTTCCATGTAAAATTTATTTAGTAAACATTTTTTTTTTTTTTTTTATATAAAACAGTATTCATTTAAATGACCACTGTGGGTTGGAATAGTTTTTAAATGGCTATATGATAGAAAAATAACACAAATGTTTATAATTTTTTCAATAAATAATTAATTACATAAAGTAATTGTTGTAATCTACCTCGTAATCTACTAACTTGTAAAATTATTAAAAACTCAATATTTAGGAATAATTTTTGATACATACATATAGTGTAATATACATATAAATAATTTAGTAAGGAATGTAATACCTAATGTATTTTATGTTATATGATATATCAATCAATTCATTATATGGACTATTGCCTATTGGTGGAACAAGTGATAACATATTAATATACATCAAGTGAATAAAAATAATATAGTATGAATTTGTATAAACAAGTTTACTTTAGAATGATCAATGAGGTTAAATGAAAAAGATTTGGATTTATTGACGATGAAATTCCTTTAATGTTGATATTCAAACATTTAATTAAAAGTAATAATTAATAGTATAAGTTTTCGAAAAAAAAAAAAAAAAATTAAACATATACCTAATATTTATTTCTGTCAAACATTAATAACTTTGCCATTTTTGTTGATTATTTATGTCCTTTTTTCCCCCGGTGTTTGAACAGACATTATAATGAATGCTTATCACAATGACAACTACAAATATTATTTAGGTCTTATGTATTTTAATATAATGCCATTTATATTTTGAAATAAGTAATATACATCGTAAAAATAATGATTAATTTTTGAATTGGTTTAAATATATATAAATCAATGTATACTTTTTAATATTTAATTCATGTAAATTATGATAATTTAATTAATAAATATATATATATATATATATACTTAGAGCTATCTGAAGGTAATTTTTTCAACAAAAAAAAAAAAGCCAAAAAGTGGCTCACCTAAGTATTTCGGGGTCTGTTTCAGCATTCGTGTTCGACTACGCTCTATGGTTGGCCGATTTTTAATTCCGGCCAAGTTTACTATCACAATACTATTATTATTTCATAATAAAACAAAATATTCTGAAATGGACCATAGAAAGCTTTAATGCGCCCCATAGAGTAATATAGACAGCATTATCATACACGATTGATGATTTGACTGCCTTTTTGGAAGTACCTACTACCATTTTTAAAAGATAAAAATTGTGTACAAATATTCATTATTTTTTAATTAAATAATAATCTTTTAATAAACAATACATTGGAATTTATAATGTAAATGTGGCATAATATAATTCATTTTTATAGTATGCAATTTAACAGAAAAAAATTCATTACTGCTTTCAGAGCGGATGGAAGGGCAATGCAACTGAAGCAGTATATGAAAGTTACACAAATATTTTATTAAGAAGAAAAACACAATATATTTTATTTATTCTTTTTTATGCATAATTTTTATCACAATATTATTTAAGGTATTTCTTGTCAACAAAATTAATTCCTTTAAGAAAACATGTAGGGCTCAAAAAAATGAATTTACTTGGGACCCCGAAATTCGTAACACTCTCCCCGATTGCTTCATAATAAGAAGAGCTAATCTAACCATTGAACATAAAATAGATAACTTGGTCGATATAAAGAATACCATCTCTACTCTATAGTCTGTGATATGACAAGGTCGGGTACTGCCAATTCCTGACTTATTGATCACAAATAATTTAAAATTTCAAGAAAAATCCCATTACATAGACAGTCCTAGGTAGTTTAAATATGAAAATGAACACTTGTCACCTGTAAACTAGGTCATCTGATACTTAAACAATAACATTTAATACCAAAAATTATATCAGAATAATATTATAAGTCAATCAATTATATAATTTCTTTAAAAAATAAGTTTAAAATATATTGATTTAAAAGATTTTTAATACCTACCTACCATTAAAATGTTCACATACATTAATTGTATTGAGTTCTTGGATCTATATTCTTTAATGATTTTCTATAATTTGTATAGCCTTGATATGTAATAGTATAGTATTTACTTATTTAATAACCAAATTGCCATCACATATTTTATATTGGATATTGCAAATATACTTGTAAATAGTGTAAATAGCAAATTGTATATATGAAGTAAAAATAGATTTCTACATCTTTGTAGATAGGTAGTTATCTACATATATTTAAAAGCCAAATGTAAATGTATAAGTATAGTTAAAATATTTATAAAAATATATTACCTAGGTGAGGAGTTAAATTATAGTAGTAGGTACCTATGTATTAGTGATAGAATTATAGTGTAACAATTATTATTTTATATATTTTGAATTTAATATAAGTGACTACTTTACAATATTATTGCTCGATGATTACAAAGAGTATTAAATCCACTTTTAGATCATTTAACATGTTATTAAAATAACAATACAATTTTGGTTTCAAGTTTTTCCAGTTGCTCCTAAAATTCTACTTTCAAAAAACTGAACTATTAATATTTAACAATAATTTAAATAGTTTTATATCTTTTATTTTTCATGGGTACACCAAAAGATTCAGTATTTTTATGCTTCGTCGACTACAAAAAAGTATAAATTTCGATTTTGTTGACTACCTGTAGTACACATTTCCGTTATTTCGATTACCTCATTATAACTAGCGGTAGACCTACATGAATTTTAGTCTATAATTTTAAGTTTAACTATCTTAGCAGCGCATAAGTCCTAAAATTTACATAGGTTCATTTCCAAAAATATTTTTTTTATTTTTAACCATTTTGAACAATCTATACCCAAAATAATATCATATGCAAATACAAATACAACCTAATTTTCTTTTGAAAATTGTTAAACAACAACATGAACATCAATGCTACTAGTTTAAGGTAAATAGAAGTTATCAATACCTACTTATACATTATTGTTGATAAAATTTTACATTACTATTGATTTTGTGATCAAAATTTTATATTTTTTATATATTAATAGAATTATAATTATTAGGTATATTATATTCTCCTATCCAATTACTAGTAAAATCAAGATAACAAATAAGGGCAGAATTTTTTGAAAAACATCCTAAAAAAAATTATTTTTTTCAGGAAATGCGATTAAAGTAAAATTAAAAGTAGCACGTTTTGAAAAAATGGTACATTTAAATTGCAATTTAAGCTTAGAAACAAAATCAAAAATCCTAACATAAATTATATATGCTGTGTCTAGAGACCCGGAAGTCAGTGTATTTTTCGCATACACGGACATCTATGTTATCAATGCGTATCAGAACAACCGTGTTGTTATTAATGCAGATCCGGACACAAAATCTGTACTCCTTCACCCTCTCTCACAACTATTTAAAACCAGACTATATCTATTAATATTTTCGAACAATGAAAAAAAATCCTAATTTTTGAGATGTAGGTATAGGCATTTACATTTGTATAACACAGCAGCGCTGAAGTAGGTATATTTTGTCAACCGATTCAACTATCCAAAATAATACACCCCAAAGTTGTTTCGTAAAAATTGCGAAAGTATACCTACTTTATACAAGATTCAACCAGCTATAAAATTCACCAGTTCGACTGACCGGCTAGACATAGCGTTCAGCGCCACTGGTATAAAACGAGTATGTAGGTTTCTCAAAAATGATGGAATGAGTTTTAAAATGTCTGTAAAATAATTTTTAAATGGGGAATTCGGTGCTCAAATTATAGAGGGATGGGTAGTTATAATATTTTGGGAGCACACATACCTACTAACTATTTTTATAGTATAGATACGAGTTACATTATGATAAAATTTTGTCATGAATTACATACTATATAAAAAAATAATTTTTTTTTTTTTTTTATATATATAGTACTAAGTACAGAATATTCTGTGAGAAAAGTATTTTGCGTCTGGATCTGCATTGATAACATGTATTTCATTCGGTCTGTATACCCAAAAAATATAGACTTCTGGGTTTCTAGACAGTAGACACAGCGAATTATATAACCCAAAATCACACATTATATTATATTGTTCATATTATTATTAGTTATTACATTTAGTGTGTAAATAATTTATTAATTTGAACAGAACTCGTACAATTTACAATTTTTTAAAGTAGGTACCTACCGAGATATTGGTACAATGAAAATTATTTGAATATAGGCAGGTACTATAATTTAAGCTTAGATATAAGTAAATAATATTATAATAGAATTATTTTAGATTTACCTAATTTTAGATAATGTATACAGCAGAAAAAGAAAAATCCTTTTTATAGGCGTAATATTTAAAAATTATTGTTTTAATACCTATACTTATTGGTCCATAGAGCAATACTATGCGATATTATTTGTTAATATGCTACTATAGCTATAGCAATACAACATAAATGGAAGAAGAATATCAAGATACGAATCAGACAATTTAAATACAAGTTTGACACCTAGGTAATTACTATACTTCAAATAATCGTTGAAACAACGCAAAAAATGAATCAACCGCATTTGACAAATTAAAATAAGTAAACTGTAAAATGTACACGGTTTAGTCGTATTATTCTGTGGTTTGGTATATGATGATTAAACGTGAAAAAGATAATATCGTTCTTACCGGAATCAGAACCTGTAGCTCCATTTGAAGCCTGTCCTGAAAACAAAAATTTTAACAGACGATGTATTAATTGGCGTTTACACAACAGAAAGCTCGAATGTTAATTCGTAGTACGAGACAACATTTACGGTAATATCAATTAAATACGCGTAGTTAAATGCGAATCGCTCGAAATAACCAAATACCTCGTCTGCGACTGAGTCGCGCGTCTCCGGACATTTCGACCAATATGTTTCTACCGGAATGTGTACGAATACGGGATTAATTAAGTATTATTATTAATCATAAATGCATGCGTTCGAGTATTCTCTGGTCGTAGTCAACGGGACTTTTTACGGAATCAATGTTTGTTGTTTTTTTTATCACCGCGAAATCCGTAGAAACAGTTGGCCTAACAATGTAGACACAAAAGAGCGAACTGCGGTGGGAGGGACGGGACGATGGTGACATACGCAGTCGATTCGGGCGCGGAAAATATCGACGGGATTATAATGTTCCTCAAAAGAGCCACCGACGACGTAGAGCCCGAACGCGATACGCACATCGGCGGCCCAGATAACGAGCGGCGCGGCGGGGTCGGCGGCCGCCGCGGCTCAGGGTCAGCCATCTTGGATTCGCGACTCCGTTATCTCCCCGGAACAGGGAACGGTGCGGGCGCCATTTAGGCCGCGCGCCGGCCGGCAGACGATGGCCGACGCGGCGGGCCGTTTTGTGCGGCCGGATACGCAAAAAAAACGCAATCGTCGTATCGTTTACTCACTTTGGCTCTGGGGCTGTTCATCGCCGCTCTCTCGGTCCGACATCATCCGACAACGCACAATCACACAAACCACCGCCGCGCACTTGCCGCCCCGCAACCTGCACCGACACGACCGCGATGACACAGCCGGCTGAACGATTTTTCCCCACCCCCCACTCAAAGCGCCGCACCGCCACCCACCGGCGCTTCAACCGCGCGCACAAGCTCACTTTCACTCAATTCCACCGCGCACTCCGCCCGCTCTATTCCTGACGGACCGCTGCTCGCCGGTGCGGTGCTGCCGCCTGCTGGTTCACGTTCGCTCGCGTTCTTTGACCGTCAATTTTTTTTTTCACGCACCGGAAAATTCCTTGTACGGACAATCAGCTGATCGTTTTGCGGATGAGAGGCGCCAACGTTGGAGAGACGCGCGTGCGCATTATTTGTCCTCCGAACGCTATCTATCCGCCGACGACTTTTACAGCACGGGCGAGCGCGCGCGCGCGACCGTCGTTGGGCACAAAATTTTACATACGTCGCAATGACGATCATTTTAACGTTATTAATATTTTTATTTTACCGAACATTTTTGGCAATGATACACCGTATAGTAAAGTACGCGTACAAGACTATTTTGTACTTTTACATTTTTTTATTATATTGCCTTGGAAATTGAAACGGTACCCATAAATGGTATAAACCTACAATAAACTTTCTGACACTCAAATAATGTCAAATTTGTTAATAAAAATGTAAATCGTTTATACAAAAATATCAAATATGAGATAGATATGTAGATATAAATTCGCCAGTCACCTATATAAACCTATTATCTATTATATTTATATATATCCATTATCTTTATTGGGTTGAACACTTGAACTACTTAACGTCTAGGGAAAAATGAAAAAATTTGGAGAAAAACTCCAAACAATAGATTTCACTTTATTTGTACGCGATATATCTATATGTACTCTAATGATTCGATCGATATTCTGCATGGTCAGAATCATTGGTTTTATATTTTTTCACCACTTCTCCCCTCAAATTGGAGTTTGCTGCATATAGGAAAAAATGTTTAAACATAATTAACATTTCTTGGTAATGTTAAAAACACCGAATTTACTACTGTGACATTTTCGTAAGCTGGGATGTGTTTTACGATGATGTACAAATAAAAATGATATACGGATTTTTCGATATTCCGAATTCTTTTTTCTATATAGACTCAAAAGCCTGCAGAGTTCAACAGAATATTTTCATGTTATAAAATAATTATTATTTATTACACCTACATATAATAGTATAAATTATAATATTAAGCAATATTATATATGGTTAGGTATATACGATTTTTTTATTTATTGGTAAATATTAATGGTTTTTACGTTTATGAAATACACTGTAGTCTGTACTGCACCTAATTATGAGTATATTATCATAGAATAAAATATCTATATAGGTACCTATATTTATAGATATATTTTTACAAACAATGAACATTTATTGAATTATTGTGCGTGAAATAGGTATGCAGAAAGTAAATGTATGCCTGTACAAAGCGGTAGGAATCTATATTATTTTATATAAAATTATAATAATTATTATAATGTAATATATAAAAAATAATAATTATATAATATATGGCTACACAGATTACAGGGTGTTAAAAAAACAATTTGGATTCTAGAATTAATATTTATTACCTACCTACTTTAAGCATATAAATAGGTACTAAAGACTTGCACAGGCCGAGGGTTTACGGCCCGACCTGAGAACTTTTCATAAAAGACTGACTAGAAAATAATATCTTGACATTTGTCCGACTTAGAATGAACACTTTCCGTTTGAAAAAAACATGTTCCAAGTATTTATAACAAAGGCCCAGTCCGAACAAAAAAAAAAAAAACTTAAAAAAATTTCCAAATTGATCCACAGATATTTTATTTAAAAATAGTTCGACTTAGCTCGCGTATTCATTCGCCATCGTATTAAATAAAATAATAGATAAGTAACTATATAATGATAATAAAATAGATGATAGAAGTTCAAATAATTCAAACACTAGAGAGAAATAATAGGAAAAAAATATAAATGTTAACAACCGTTAATTATCAAACATTATATGCAATATTTTATCTTGCACCGTGCATAACGATAGTTATTGAGTACTCTATTAAGATTTTAAAAAATGTTTTTAATTTGTTAACAATTTTACTTTTAATCGACTTTTAAAATATTTTTTCTTATTTATAATTTAGAAATGTTATATAATATTGAAAATTACTAAATATTTGTTAACCAAATATTAAAATATTGGATATAAAAATTGAAAAAGTGGTTTAAAAGTTAATATAAATATATTCAAATCTGTTTTCCCAATCGGACTATATGATAAATTGCTACGATAGACAAAAAATATATCATATAACATAAACCATAGGCGTAAAATAGGAAAATAGGAGAAGCGAGAGGGGGAGGCCACCTCTCTGGTAAAATTTGAAAAGGCCATTCCCCCCCTTGATATTTTGGAAATTATGTTTTAAAACTTAGATTATTTTGTATACATTTGTGATTCTTAGCAATTATTTGATATTATTAAATCTGTGAGGACTATAATATTGTTTGAAATATTTAATTAAAAAATCAATTCTGAGAGAAGTTGGTAGGAATTTCTTTTGATTTATATCTAATTATTTCGGTAGTTTTCTTGCAGTTTTTTTTTGGGGGGGGGAATTAAATAGGCAACTACTGAAAATTAAAAAATATAATTTTATCACGTAAATATTATTGCAGTATATATTTGGTGCAAATTTTAAGTTTTATGCATTAATTATTTCCAATTTTATATATAGTTTTCATTTACTCTAAATTTTCTCCACATTATTGTAAAACTTGTAAAAGATTCCTCTTTCTGCTCAGAACCTATAGTTAACTAATTGTTTTGTAATTCTTGTAAGTTAAAAATTTTATTTATTTTTATAAATATATATTTTTTTATACTTCTTAATTTCAAATTAGTTTATTTATATAATTGCTTTATACCTATACAATATATCATAATTGACAATGTATATATATATTTGATGTTTTTCTACTACACAATATTAGATATATTATGATTATAGAGAAAATATACATTTTTATTTTGTGCATAGTATGAATTTTTCAGGGGAAGAGAGGTTAGTAAAAAAAATTGATTTTCCCTCCATAAAAAAAGCCCCAAGTCACGTCTATGGGCTATAACATACTATCGTGTACAATTAGATGAATTTCATGAAACATCTACAATCAAATACATGTGTGTAGGCATTGCTGCAGGTAATCAGGGTGCAACTAGCTCTAAAATCTTGGGGGCGATATACCTATAATATTGTCTAAAAAACGTAAATAAGCAATAAAAAAAAAAGGTCAATATATCGATTATAATATTTGGTAGGCTATGGATAATTTTGTGTTTTGTGATGGGGCTAAACCCCAAAGCCCCCACTAGTTGCGCTTATGCAATTAATATGTTATTACATGATTTTTGGATATTTTCGTATTATTTTAAAATTGCTTGTACGTTCTATGCTTGTATATGATCCCTTAAAATTAGCCCGCAGAATTCGGAAATTACCCATACAGTTTGAATTCTCGAGAATAAAACCTAAAAACTTAATTAAGGGCTTCGCAACTAACTTCCTCTATATATATATATATATATATATATATATAATATATGTTGTCTGGGACATAAATTAGGCTTAAATCTCAAATAGAATTTCATTGTCAATTAATGAATCATTAATGAATTGATGAGTTATGGATGGAAATATGGAAGAGGTAAGTAAGTAAAATGTGTGATAATACTGGACAACAGGATAATGACATTAATATTGATCGACAATTTGTGTCGTTCAACTCTCTAGCCACAGAATTTTCCCAATCAACTAAACAGTTAAGATCTGCCTAAAGTAGTAAGTAATCATCGATAGACCTAATATTGAAATATAATTTCATATCAACAAATATCTATATTAATAATTTAAAATTTTGCATGTTGTAGAACAGAGTTAGCGCTGATAACAAGAATACAAAATAGCACGGTATTTAATTCCATAATATGTGCATTTTTAATTTAAACACGTTTTACGAGTTGTTAGAAAACTTAACTTTTTATTTTTTTTTAAATAAATAAAACTAATAGCTGATAAGAGATAGTTCTGAGGAATTGAATGGTAGATTCGAAGAGTGGATGGAAGCTCTTAAAAATAAAGGACTAAGGATTAGTAGGGGTAAAACAGAATATATGTGTATATGATTTTGGTGAAAGGATATTCTCTGAAATTAAAAATCAAGTTCATATCAGTTCATTTTACAAGCTGTGATTTTGCTTGTAAAAAACACCGACGGGGCGTCCAGCACCGGACTTCTTAATAAAAGTATATATTTTGCCTAGGGGAGAAATCAAACTTTAATTCTGTCGCATAACAAGTGGGGACAACAGACCCTCTACGGCTCTACCCACCTTGTCACAAACGCCACCGATCTGATATTTACCTTTATTTGGCTGTAAATGTTATATGCCGTAAACAATTTTTGATGGTCGGACATAAAGTCCGAAATAAAAATTATCGTAGATACATAATTAATAATTAAGATTAAAATAAATTACTATAAAAATGTATTATTTATATATTTATTATTATTATTATTATTATTACCAATGTACGTAATGTATACCTACATTTTATTTCCCAATACCTACATTCTACAATATCAAAAAGGGAACATTTAAATTAAACAAATATAAGTAGGTAGGTAGTGAATAATCGTTTTATTGGTTAATACGTTGTATTGAACTATATTTTGTAATGACCAAAGCATATTACTTGTACAACCACGTCTACTACTGGAACAATATTCACTGTCACTTTCTACTTCTATCAAGAATCCAGATCTCTCTCTCTTTTTATTTATGACTCACTCTAGTGAATAGGTATACAGTCTACTGTTGCAGGTACAACAGGTAGTATTGTCTCTCGCAATCACGGATGACATTCTTTTGAATTGCGGTGATAATGTAATTTTTTAAAAGATAAAAAATTATTTTATTTAAATAATATAAAAAAATGTAATGGCTTTTCCATGATATAAGTTCTAACTAAAAACTGTATATGTGTTTAAAATAATTTTATTTAAGTAAACACAATTATGTGTTCAATGTTAATGACCTGTTTGTTATATTTAATTGTGTTATTTGAAAGTAAGTGGAAACTTTAATACCCTAGAAAAGAAATTAGATTAACTGAAATTTTATTTTACAGTTAGTTATGTCATAAGTACCGATTATAAAGGCAAATCGTTAGGGTCTCTGAATTCATATCACCATCAAGTAGGTGGTGAAGTGTTTGCTGTTAATGAATATACACTTTTGATATCAGATTTTAAGTTTGATGGAAGTGCTAATGATGCTTTTTTCTGGGCTGGAGCTTCCAGTAGGCCAGGGCCTCAAGGATTTATCTTGGCTAATGAATATGGACGGTAAGATAATTTATTTCTTATATTTTTATGTCTGTAATGTAAATATTAATAATATTATAATATTTCATAAGTATTAAATATATTAGGTAGATACTGCAGACTATACTGACTAAAAATGTAGGTATTAATAGAAACTATATTAAATATAAGTAGGTAGGTACCTTGAGTTTATCAAATTAATTTTATTAAATTAAACTAGACCAAAAAGTATTTAAAAACATGTACCTATGTCTATCCAATAGTTACATCAAAAATTTTAAATGTGTATATACTTTTTATCTTTACAGGACTGATGTGCTAAAACGATATTTAGGTAAAGAATTGAAATTAACTCTCCCTGATAATAAAAAATTAACGGAGATTAATTGGTTGGCTATTTATGACCTATCGAAAAATGTAAGGTATTCAATGTCCTATTTCAACCCTGAAAATTAATATTTATTTTTCTAATATATAGATTGCATTTGGTGATGTTTATGTTCCGGAAGATTTTGAACCACCGGTTAAACAAATAATTGGCGATTTTACTACTAAATCACATGGTGTATCATCAGGACCAATAGAAATCATAGATTCTAAAACTATTAAGATCCCCATGTTTTCTTATAATGGTGCTGGAAAAGGTAAATGTTAAATATTATTTTATTAAATTAACATTTTTTGTTAAATTTT
The DNA here is from genome assembly GCA_025469235.1 of Pemphigus obesinymphae. NCBI lineage: Eukaryota > Metazoa > Arthropoda > Insecta > Hemiptera > Aphididae > Pemphigus > Pemphigus obesinymphae. The sequence continues at coordinate 60,263 of JAIPRL010000528.1, forward strand.
GTTTTAAATTATCTATAGACACTTACTTTATTGTTGGGAATGGACCTCAACCATCAGCAAAAGGAAAAATAATTCCAGATGAGTCAGGATAGTAAGTAAATATTGTGTATTTATTATTTAATTTAAGATTTTGTTGTAATTTAATTGATTTTATTACAGCCTAGACAATTTAAGAACTTATTTGAATGAGACTATTGTATTAGAACTGGTTGGAGATACAACGGTTTTTGATATAGACTGGCTGAGTGTTTATGATTTGCAAAGTAAAGACAATTATGGATGGGTTTTAATACCCGATGAACCAAATGTTCCACCATCTTTGAAAAAAATTGTTGTAAGTGTTATTATATTACTTTTAAAATTGTATTATAAATATTTTTACTATAATACTAATGTATACTTTTAGGATAAAGTAGAAAATATTATGCACTGTGTTCAATTACATAAAAAGCTTCAACTAAGTTGGCAAGTATTCGGCCCTCAAATTACAATAAGGTTGGCCGGACAAATAGAAGAAGATAATTATATGGCATTTGGATTCAGTGGATCAGAAGAAGTACCTCAAATGCGAGGAGCTGATATCGCTATAACATACATTGATGGATTTAGAGGCCAAGCAATCGATTACAATATTACAGAAAAATCTCCAGTTTGTAGAAATAATATTTTTGTTTTAAATTTCCAAAATAATATTTTAATAAAAATATTTTTGATATAGTGTGTGAAAGTATTGGGTTCATTCAAAGGAGTATGCCGAGATACTTTAGTTGGTGGATTAGACGATAATCAAGTTCACACCTCATCTAGAGAAAATGGGATTAACATAATAACATATAGGAGAAACTTACAATCATGTATGTTCATTTAATAAAATAATAATATAATAATTAAAATTGGGATTAGCTACTAGGATTCATAAATATTATATTGTACCAATTTAGTAAATTATTTTTACAATTGATATATTTTATGGAGTTCATATACAGGATCCGACATGGAAAATGCATTTTCTTGCAAGTTTTTAATTAACTATTACTCTGGTATTGGTAGTGAGAGGTTTCCAACAGAAACATAGATCTAGAATGAAAAGACAGAAATGTAGCTCTAGAATTACTAAGTTTAGGATCAAGGATGATTAAAAAAAAAAAAAACAAATCCTGTTATGGTCTGGTATATTGCACTATGGGCCGGTATTAAAGTTATTCTTGAAGATATGTTGTGTTTGTATCGCAGATCTGTTATTTTCGAAATAACATCTCAGGGCGCAAATTTATGGTGTATTACATTGAAAAGTCATGATGGTAATAGATACCTACTGCTCCTTTCTGTAATTATTGGTTTCTGAAAAATCATATGTTGTCTGTGATAGATCCTTGTATTTTTGTAAACATTCAATATATATTGTATTATTTATTAATAAGCCCATTGTGCATTGTATTATGTGCATTGTATTATAATACTATTGGTCGTGTACATAAAGAAGCTATAGGACAGTTAATATAAAATAAAAATTCAATGTTGTCACCAAAATGATAAAAAAAACAATTTCCCTTAAAAAATCGTTTTGAAATTTGTGAATGGATATTTTTCGCTTTGATTTTTTAATGTATAATTCACTATTTAATTTAAGTAAAATAATGAATATTTGTAGGTGTCTTTATATTTTAAAGATTAGAGCACAATTCACACTCGTCCGACATGTACCGTCATGAAAACGGCATAGTTAATTCACATTGGACCATCAACAACCGTTCCCGGCATACACATATTCATTACTGAGTGGTTGTATACTTACGTTACTGTGTTCTTGCATTAGTTTATGTATTATTATATTATAATTAAAAGTTTCATTTTTTAGTGGCAAATAGGAGATAAGTACCAATTTTTTTGTAACTGGCACTAGACACTAGAAGTTCAAAAAACTACAGTTGGGCATACATAGATTAACCATAGTTAATTATAAAATAAAAATAAATATAAAACAATTAAAATAATATATCTAGAATATAATAAATTCCATGCAAAATCAAATTGATATAAAGTAATTATCAGTCGGCTACCATATTTATATTCACTAACAATCACAGACACAATATGTAATGTCACCGATTGGCACCGGCAAAACATTCTCAATGAGAATGTAGGAACGTATCAGTGGTTGTTGTTACATATAGATGTGAATTACTTTATTACATAGTATAGTAACTAAGTTTCGTAATGCTGGTACGTGTCGTGCTATGCTATTTAAGTGTGAATTGTGCTTAAATACTATACATAATATAATTGGATTAATATATAGTAATGTGGGGTTTTCATTTGATCAATCCGTAATCCATATTAAAATACGTAATTTGATTTCTGAATTCAATCTATTTATCCAAATTTTGGATTCAATCTGTTAATTCAGATATCGGATTAAATCTATCAATTCATATTTTAGATCCTATAATAAATATTTTATTAAAAACATTTAGTAGGAGATGAAAGAACATCAATCGTCAGATAAGGTACGTTTGGTGGATTTATGGAACTTTTAAACAATAATACAAAAAACAACAATATCAGTAATTTTCTATTTGTACAACTATACCACGCCGCTACTGGCAGTGACACCATTATGTTGGTGATGATAGTTCTTCATGTTTCATCGGTATAGTATTGTCATTGTTGGATGTGGCATAATAATGGCGATAATAGCATATTATAATCATAGGTAATTAATAATTTATATTATAAGTACAGAATATTCTGTGTTATAGGTACTAATTTTTTGATATTAGAAATAACGAATTATTTATCAGTGCCAAAAATATGATTACAGAATATTTTATAATAATTAAATATAGATATTTTATTAATAATTATTTTGGTAGGTAGGCGCAATGTGTATATTATTATAGTTTATTTATCAACTGCAGTGATTAAACTGTCACAATCTATAAACCAGTTTTGTATATTTCATTCATTTTAAATCTTTCAAATTCACCTTATTATTTGTTATCCAGGTTGATAATTTGATCCATCAACTGGATTGATAATTTAATCCATCCATCTGGATTAGTAATATAATCTAATTTGGATTGATAATATAATAATATAATTAAAATGAAACGGATTATAGTATATTTTTAAATTTAGATTAGTTATCTAGATTAGGTGTTCAGCACTAGTATAAAATATTGCTTTGTATTTGGTTGCTTTTAATTTTATATAAATTATAATCATTTTTACTCAATGTGATTTTTATTATAAAATACTAAATAGTTACTAAAAATAAACATTATGTTAGGTAATAGTTTGAGTTTATAAGACAGCTATTATCATTAATTATGCAGTTAATAATTTATTTAAATTTTAGATGATGTTGGTGATAAAGAATTTAAAACCAATGGTTTGAATTCAATGATTTGGGCAATCGGTCGTATGAATCATCAAAAAGAACCAGGTATCCACGATTACTTCCCAAGAAGTGTATTAAAAATCAATCTAGACCCTAAACCACCAATTGATACTTGTTATCCATTCACAGTGAATACTGAACCTTTAAAAAGGTAATTTTCAATACATAAATAAAATGAATAATACAATTATTGGTAAACAGACAAAATCCCCCAGTATGAATTTGCAGTAAGACAAAATCCTCTTGAAAAAAATAAAACAATACAATGCAAAGGGGTTTAGAAATTTTTTAAATACACACATGTAAAATAAAAACGTGAATACTTCAAATGTGATCAAAGGACTATGTCTACCATTGCAACTCGTCGAACCATATAAAAATTAAATATATAGATAATACAAAAATAATAATAAGGGACACACTGAACTGGAAACTAGAAGGTAAGAGACCATGACTGGGCAGTCTGAAGAAAATATGGATAGATGAACTTAATCATAACTACCGAATACTTGGGGTCGATAACCCGGAAGAAATCACAAATAATAGAGAGGAATGGAGAAATCTGAGCAGTGAGTAGTGATGGGCCTAAATGGACTATAAAACTGAAGAAGAAAATAATATCAAAATACAATATTAATATTTATTTTTAATAATTATTAATATTATGTCTGTCATGTTTTTTCGTTAAAGTTTATACAAGTGTATTAATACTTTTCAGTATAACCATGGTGTGTTAACGAACGTTATATTGTTATTTTTTTCAATCTTTGGACAACAATAGGTACCTAATAAAATAAATAATAATATGGAGGGGTCAGAGATATAGGAGTGGTATTTAAAAAAAATCATCTACTTGTACTTATTTATCTCTGGGGGGGGGATTCGTCCTAGGTATTTTATAACCCAGGGGATTTTATCCTACCACAAATTTATACGGGGAAATTTTGTCCTAGATTTAAAATTATATTTACAAATAACTGTTATTTTCAGAGATGTTTGGGAACAACCAAAAATTATTGATTCAAGTTTCCGTATGATGACTGCTACCTTAGGTCCATCAGGTGGGAAAAAAGGATTTCAAGGTCTGACAGGTGAGTTAATTTATATAGGTATTGAATAGTAAAAATATTTTTTAAAATGGAAATCAAATATGTATTTGAAAACTAAAATATTACTTGTAGGTATGCCTTCACCTGGACTTGCATGGTATATAAATGGATATTTAATACCAGAAATATGGTTAAAACGTGGTATAACGTATGTTATTCATATTTATGGAGGGAACAATCCTCATAGTTCACAGTATTACCATCCTTTTGTAATAACAGATGAACCAAATGGTGGCTATGATGGTATGACAGATGTTGCACAGAAACATACTAGGATATTAGCCGGTGTACAATATACATTAAGAAGACAACCTCGTCCTACTTCTGGTATATAACTTTTGAATAATTATGTCTTTAAATGAGTAATATATAATGTGTTTAAATTTAATTCTGTTCAGCGGGCCCATTGTGTGTGCGCGAACGTAGAGGGTTTGATCGCCGTTTAGATGATAATTTTATTTCATTTAAAGAATTCAATCGATCGTTAGATATGAGATGTGAACCAGGTGATTAAAAATATAAATAAACAATACATGAAAAAAATTCAATAAAAAAATATTAATGATATATTTCAGGTGATCCAGCCATTTTAGAATTTAAACCAAATTCCTCTTGGCCAGATACTGTTTATTACCATAGTTTTGTTCAAAGTAATATGGGTTGGAAGTTTCAAATTGTTGATAAATTTAGTACAGGTAGAAATTCAGCTGCTCAAATACAAGTAAATTGGCTGTTAGGAATATTATTTTACTTTATGTTTATTTGATTGTGATATTTTAGATTTACATTTTATTGTACAAACAGTTATAAAATATAAAATAATTTATGTATAAATCAATATGTTGTTACTTATTACAAATAATATCTATAGAATATGTGATCAAATTATAATTGTCTCCCAAAAAGTTTATTTGGGTTTTTTATAGGTCTTTTATAACTCAAAGTAAATTGTTTATTTAGGTGAAAAAATTTCTAAACTAATTATTTTTATATAAAATTAAAGTATTTAATATATTAAAACAATAAACCTAGTAATAAAGTAGATAGGTAATTAAAAATTATAATCTCTGTGTTTGTTTATTGTTGATGTCTCATAACAACAGTTATTATTTTATTTAAATAATAAATATAATTGTTTGAAATATCATGAACTATTTATAATTTAAATAAATATACAATTGTTTATCTACTAAAATATTTATATATTAATATATATGCTTACTTAAAAATATTAACGTTTAAAATAATTTTTGAGAAATGATTGTAAATGAGTTTTTATCTGGAAATGTCTTGATGGATAATATAGAACTAAAAGTAATGTCATTAATGACAATGTTATCTGAAATAAAACAACTTAGTGACGATAATGAATTTGATCTATCAATATGTAATGATATTTATGCATACATACAAATTATACAAACAGATTGTCAGAAAATTATAAATAATAATAAATATGATTTGTTTTCAAACAAAGATGGAGCAATTCAAAATATGAATGGTAATTATAATTTAATATTATTTAAAAAACAATAAATATTAATTTTTTGAATAAAGATAATATAAATATGTCTAAATCAAAATGTATGGTAATTAATAATGACAACCACAATGAAAACATGCAGAAGTTAGAAGATAAAATAGATTTTAATATTGATGAAGTAATTAAATCTATGCAGATAACTGCGAATATTTTAAACATACACCATAATAAAAAGTGAGTTTTTCCAAACAAATATAATTAATTATTTAAATGTATATTGTTTATTGTTAGTTACAAATACAAGTATTAAGTCCTATGTTTAACCTTTAAAATTAAATATAAATATATGTATTAATTATTAGATCATTACTTGATGAACAAATCAACGACATATATCAGAAATTAAAACCACACACAAATTCACTGAATAATGAAATTGATAATTTTAATAATACAGATGTTAAAATAGGAAAGGCATTTTGTGAGTGGAAAACAAGACTTAAACAAAAGAATGATACAAATGTCTTATTGACTAATGAAGCCTATAAATTGATACATAGATATCAACAAAAAATGTATGTTCAAGATTTATATGCCTAGTTTACACAGTATACCTATATAATGCTGGACTCATAGCCACAGCTTCTATAGATGCCAGTTTTCAGCATGAATCATAAATTATTATATTTCTAAAATACTTATTTATTATTGGTTTTTGCATATAAAAACTGGTTATGAATCCGGCATTAGGTGTGTAAATGTTTTAATGTAACCATTAACTAAATAATAAAAATTGCATTACCTAAACAATTTGAAATATTATTATGAGTACCTATATATTTATACTTACCAAATCTTTGGATAATTTATTAATTTTTTCTTAACGAAGTAATTATAATTTGATCTCATACAGTCGCGGTTCTGGTTATTCTATTCATTAAAATTTTCCGGATTGAAAATGATAGCTTTGTCAGGTTTTCTACATTTTAGTAACTTTTCATATATATATATATATAGGTATATAAAATATAGGATTTATCAAATTTCCCATTTACTAAAATATATTTGATACACTACTTTTTAATTCAATTTATATAAGCATACTGGGACTAATTGCTTTACCGGGAAATATCGAAAAATGGTAAATAAGCAAAAAAAAATCATTAATATAAATTGCATTTATGGTTAGGTATCTATGTCCCTGGCCTCCTCTTTTGCATTTACATCAAGACCTACCTACCCATTTAGGGTTTTAATAGAGCCTACCAGGATTCTCCCATATATCTATATACTATATAATATATAGTTTTTAATTATTATTCATATACTTTTTGAATATTATAACAGTAGGTATATGTGCTAAACTATTTAAACCTACTATAATGTATAGGTATGTATGTAGTGTATAGCATCATCGCAGAATAGATAAAATTTTATCTATTCTGTGGCATATGCATCTTCTTGGCATATATATCATCTTGTGTTTTATAGATAATAATCAATGAAGAGTCCTATAATTTAATTTATTCAATATAAATTTCAAAATTATAATTTAGTATTTATTTGGTACCTAATTATAATTATAGTGTAATAAGAATAATTGATAATTAACTTTAAAAATATAATCTATAAGAGTGGAGCAATTAAGTCACAAATTGATTATTTTTTATGAAGGAGATGGAGTTTAAACTTTAAAACAATGTAAAAGTAAAGAGCCGGTCAGTAGGTTGTGGAAGCACTTCGCTCGTTGGGTGTCAGTATTGGTGGATGCACTTCGCTACTGGGCAGGGTACTTTTGGTGGATGTATTGAATTTGAAAGCAATGATATATCATTGCATTCAATAAAACGATTCTGAGCGTAGCTTCGGTGTAGTATACATAACTCATATCATTTTTTTTTCTAGGGATCGATCGAGGCTGTTATTTTTATTTTATTTTTTAGTCGTGTTATTCAT